>VZRX01009085.1:10688-34171 GCA_013398075.1 Notiomystis cincta | reverse complement strand
TGTGATGGTTAGACGTCACGTTCCTGAAGAATGTGTGAGGCTAATGTCTAAATAATGATGACAGTGAAACAGCAGCAAATTTGAAAGATACCATTTGTTCAAGGAAGCAGTTTGCCAATGGATACATTGTGCAGTGGTAGAGAGCTAAATAATGTGGAGTTATTTTGTTTAACGTTAGACATCAAGTTGTGGCACTGTCAGACTGAGGGGCCTGAATGAGATCTGAACTACATTATGAACTAAATTATTCTGGTAGCACTCAAGTAGTAGAGTTTCATTTTAGTTCCCTGTCAGATGCAGTATGAAAAAAGTATGAAAGAATTTGCAGAAACTATCAGTCTAGCAACATATAAAAAAATTTACAGTCTTTTTTTTTGTCTACCCAACAGATACACCTGCAGTGGATGACAGAAAAGAAGACAAAATTACGAGAAGTTGATCTTGCAAGATTTCTACCCAAGATGCGAAATATTAATTCCAGTATTTCCTAGAAATAATATTCACTTTGAAAATTTTAGGCACGTTTGTCAGACTTAGTAATTCAAAATAGTTGCCGTTTACATTTCTGAAGGCATGTCTGCACATAAACTGGCTGAATCAGAACAAGGATCTGCATGCATATCATGCCTTGTGCTGTTACACAACAGGTCAGATTAGATAGTCTTTTCTTGCTTCAAAAACTCTATGAATCAAATTCAATTTCTGAACTTTGGAAGCATCTCAGATTTTCTTTTCATATGCAAATCAGGTCTAATTTATCCCAGAATAGTTACAAGACATCTGCAATCAATGTCACTATGATAGGATCAGGTTAAATCCAGTTCACTGAATTAAACCATTTCATTTGGTTTAGTTTCTCTGGAGAGTATAGGAAGCATTCATATAAAATAATCACAGTGTTAATTACTGCTGTAAAATACACACCTGAACACAGTGTAGACTATATTACCATGGACAATGGAAATGTGACCCCTCCACACTGACTGGGGTCACAACTGTATCTGACATGAGGCTGCCACTTGTCCCATTGAAAATTATGCTTCTCATCATATATTCTCAAATCCTATGTTCTTTTTAGGAGGGGTAGACTTTTGCTTAACTTGTATTTTCCACTTCTATATGAAAAAAAAAAGAAAAAAAAAAGAGTGAAATCTGGCAATAGTTATGCTACAAAATCTTGCATTTGTCCCTAAGGTATTGCTGCTGCGCTCCTTGTTGGATGGGAACACCTGTTTTGTTCTGAAGGTTGCAGCTGGAGACATCACCTTAACAGAACTGCTAATGATGGGATCCCTTCCCTTTAGAGAGAAGCATCCAAATGAAGGTCTTGGGACATGCATTACTGGATAGCTCAGTTTTCTTCTGCACCTGACAAGTTGAGGAACTATTTCAATATCTCTGTAACCTTAGTCTAGCACATCTGGCTGAGCCTGAAAAATTCAGGATCATTTAGGGCTGGGCTTTAAGATACTGCACTGCTTTCCCAGCTGTAGCCAAGGCTGCATAAAGCTTTGGCAATGGTTATTGGAGAACATAGATGGTGCATTTGCACTGTGGCACTGGTATTTATTTTCCTTACTGACATCTTAGTAGTCCCTTCATGAAAGGGACATTTTAGTCCAGTATGTTTTTAAATGTCTTTTCTGGTGCTGCAATCTTGTCACTTAGCAAACGCAGTGAGTGTGGGTCCTCACGTCTGAATGACCCACCCAAATGACACTTTGGTTTGGCACAGACATTTGCTGGGGCTGCAGTGCTGGTGAAGCTCTGGAAGTGAGGAAATGAAGACACATCTTCCTCTGGTACTATTTTCAAAATGAAGAAGGCATAAGAGGAGGTTTAGGTCCTAAGGACAGCGTGCATAACTCAGGTATTATACTGAATATGAGAGAACTGAAGAGGCAGAACTATGAGTCCTGAAGACTGTTACTTTACAATGTAATGAAAAAGCTTATTGCCCAGCATATATAAGCAGTTAACTGTAATAGTTTGGTACTCCATCTTCCTGGTGATATATCAAATACACCATTATTTTACATAGCTTCGAGTAGTAAACTTTATTATGATTATAAATGATAGACATTAATGGATCATTAATCCATATAATAATACTGAATTTTCATAAAACAATTTCAAATTATATAAAATTCTCCCTAAGAACCTTTCTGACACCCTCCACTAGAAAATGACTTTATTTTATTTATCGCTAATCGTTCCACACTTCCCCGGTTCCACTAATTACTGCTCCAATTCTCAGTTGTTTGTTCAGATCACCTTTAACCATCATTCCCATAAATTAAAATACAGCACCGGCTTGTCAGGCTTCAGATGAATGTCTGAGTTTGTATTTCCCCAAGATTGTGCCCAGGAAGGTTCTATGTGTGAATCACATTATGGTATTCTATAGAATATGATTACATTTACGGCCATGCTATGTATAATTACTCAGGCAGGGTTTTTTAACATCTTAAGTAACCAGCTGATTAATTCACGTCTCAAGATAGCCTGAGATCTGCAGTTAATGATTATCCTTTTTTTCTGAATTTTAGGGACTTGATTTCTCTAAGCATAGCCCCATCAATAGCTGATCATGTAAATTCTGAAGTCATAAAATGACACAAAGGTCTTTGGCTAAAAATATAATAAATGAAGTTGTATAGTTTAATCCACTACTTTTGAAAGCACTGTCCTGGTCTTAGGGGAAAGAAAAATTCCTGAGCCCCTAGGACTCTTTGTTTAGCCACGAGTACTCCACAAATTTTAATTGAAGTTCATGGTTTGTGGTTGATAACTATTGGCCAGGTATGACAAAAGTCAAGAAACTGAGGTCAATTTATACCTAATGTAACACAATTCCTTGCTATGGAATGAATAAATAAGCAGAGGCACAAATCTCATAGATCCTGAAATATGTTGTGTTCACTGTAAACTGGATTAGCATGTTGTATCTACAGTGGTATAATAAGGGCTCAAAACTACCCGTGTGACTTTGGAAAAAGTCTAATTGTGTAGCCTTTCAAAGTCAGATCTTTCTTTGTGGTTAATTGCAGTCTGAAATTGTGCACAGGTGTGCTTTGTTTATTAAGTCAGGATAAAGAATACAGTGGAACTAAATTACAAACTTGTGCAGTCATGGTTGTGGAGTTCCCTTTAATAATGATAAAACTACTTTGTCATTGTTCAGATTCTTTTCACCTTTCCATAACTTATTCCTCATTGCACTTAAGCACGGACAGGTCAGTTATGGCTGCCTTGACTACATTCCAGCCTCCTGACCCAGCAGTATTTCTGGGTGCCTCCTATTGACTCAGAGCTGCATTTGCTAAAGACTCACCAATTATTTGCCCTTCTGTCCACATGCACTGCTGAAGTCTGACTGGTGTCAGGAACAGTGTTTTCCCCTGGGTGCTGCTTGGGCTCCTCCTGCCTTCAAGCTTCCACTCGTGAAAGAATGACTGCTTGCTTAGAGACTGAAGTCCTTCATGTCCATAAAACCCAAGTTCTGATCATAAAGCTATCTGGAGACTTGTTCTGACCCCTTCTGTACAACTGCTGTGCACCACTACAGTGCTTACCCATTATAATTAGGCATCAAAAAACTCCCAATAATTTGACAAATGCTGTACATGGAAAAACATATAAGCAATTTTATGATTTCTGTAAGTGAAGCTGTCAAGAAATGGATTTTTCTCATTATGCTAGAGGATCAAAGACTTGTAATTCTGCATCCAGAAAGTTTGTCAAATGGACATAACTTCATAGCCAGGTTAGCAGATATATGCATTAAAACTATCAAGATCCTCACGTCTTTTCATTTTAGTAGAACAAATGCATTCTTATGAAGTGCATCTTAAGTCTTTATCTTTGAAAATTAATTAGTAAATTGACCTAATATCTCAAGACAAACCGGCAGCTCTGAAGTGTGATCAAATTGTGATGAATAAGAGTAATCTGAAAAAGTATATTCTAATAATTTGATTTTGAATCATGATATGGCATTCTGAAAGCATCTATGTGAGGAACCATTTGAAATTGCTTAGTTAAATTTTATTTTATCATTAAAGTGAAGCTCTAATTTTACAAGATTTTAATTGTATTTTTCTTCATGCTTCTGTTCACTTTTTAGCCTCTTATTTGGCTTTTATTTTTTATTTCAGAATTTCCTATGAATAGTCCAAACTTACTTCAACATTTTCCAGCCAGATATTCTCTTTGATTCACTTTTGAACCTCTGTGGTGTAAGCTGATTCTTGACAATACAAAAAGTATTTCAAAAATATATGGAAATGCTTCATATTCTCCTGCTGTTTGTCACATTTTTTTTTTGCTTTTGCAGGGGTGTTTTCTCCTTGATCTTCACAGTCTGATTGGCAACATTTTGAGGTTTGTTTTTTTTTTCTCATTGAAAAAAGGTGATTTGAATAATTATCATATTTTTTCATTGAAATATTTTTGTGTTTTAAAAAATGCTTATCCAAAGTATATATTCTGTGGTGAATTCTTTCTTTTTTATGATTTTTTTTTTTTTGTTCTGAAGAAAAGTTATTATGAATCAGTTACTGGATTTCCTGAGGCTTGGATATCTTGGAATTAAGGCATTGTATGCTTATAAACTTTATCCAAGATCGAAGGACAAAAGCGCTTGCAAGAAATCCCTTCAAGGAATCGTCCGATGTTCATATGGACCCCAAATTAATGCTGCTTTCAATTCAGCCTGTGTCTGTAAGCTTTCCCCTTCCTGGGAACTGGACATGTTTGGAAGAGATAGCCATAAGGGAGTCTGCACACAGTTTCTTTATTGGTCCAGTTCACATGTAATATATCTTCAGAGAAACAGGACAATTCGCATTTAGAATTTGTCATGTTTTGCATATTCAGGGAAAGGCCTTTTTGCAAGCATCTCACTCTCAGGGCAGGAGAAAGCATGGCAAACAGAGGCCATTTACATACATTTATTGTACCTATTTAGACTCCAACCCTGCGAATGATCACCTGTAATAATCCAAAATTATTACTTTGTGGACTGTGTACTTAATTTTGCTACTCTTTTGCTCCTGGTGCAAAAAGAATGCATTATACAAGGTGGGTAATGCTGTTCCATCTAAAAATAAAGATTTATAAAAGCATTTGTTGAAATGCAGTCGTTCAGTAAGAAAGCTCTAATTGCAGAATTCAGTGAATGTTTTACAGTGATTAATTTATCTACTATATCTACTCTCTTGTTCTGCAAGAAGAACAAAAATAAACTGTCATTACCTTACATTGTATACTAAAACACAGTCTTTACAACAAAGACTAAATGATAGAATTACTCTAAGTAAGACACATAAGGAAGTCTAGAAATAAGGATTTGTTTGTGGGCTGGTTTTCTGCCTTTCTTTTAAAATTCTAATATATATGCTTTGCATGGGCACTGTAAAACAAGCTGGTTTTCGGATGGTTCTGAGTGGGAGAAAAGTAATTTGACATAATAAGAAATACCTTTGCAAGTCTTCAAGCTGTTCTATTCAGTATACAGTATTATAATTCTGCCACATAGGGCACAAAAGGAAATGATAAAAAAAAAGCTGAATTATGATAGGGAGAGATTGCAAATGGACTATGATTTTATGATGGATTTTTAAAATTTTTTTTAATCTGAAAAGAATAGAAATTATATTTAGTCTGTTTGGGATTTTTTGCAAACCATCACATTAGAATTTTATTGCATGTTAGAATAAAAATAGTATGAATACTTGGAGGAGTCTGGCAAAGAACGTTTACCAAAAGTTTTTCCAAAACTGTATTTTACATTTGTATTCCTTAAAGACTTGTCTGTGAGTATTTCCTTTTGCTCTTTTGCAGTTCCAGAAGTGATTTCAGTAGTTGTATTTTAAAACCAAATATTGAAAATTAGTCTGTAAAGATCAATACAAAGCTAAATTATTCAGTACCAGGCAGAACAAAATGTTTTGTTCCACCTCTCTTGTTATTAAATATTGAAATAAAGCCTCTCAGTATTTCTTAAGTAAAGGAATATTTTAGCATCTTCATAAAAAAAAAAGCTGATTCTAAATCCACCTAGAGGTGAATGATGGTTTATTTTTCTTTAATGCTGTTATCTCTTCAAATTGTAGAGAATTTAAGACTAATGTGTGTCCTGTGATAAACTTCCATGTAGTAAACAAGGAAAGATGTTTGTTACTAGTTAATCTTTTGCTATTATCCAGTCTCTGCTTTCTCTGAATCCTAAGATGTTATTAGGAACTAAAAAAAAAGTGTTTTTATTGAAAAAGGACTTTTTTTTTAATTAAAAGAAAATCAAAGTAAGCCTGCTTAAAATACACTGTATTGGAGAATATTCACTTTTGCAAAGCAATTCAAAAAACATTGGCTTCCTGCCTATAATGCACTTTATTTTTCCTCTGTAAATAACATTTTCATATAGCATTAACAATCAATTTCCTTTCCTCTATGATGATAAATATTTTTCATGTCTGCATTTAGTCTTTAAGAAAACAAACAAAAAACCCTGAAGTATTGCAGGCATATAAAACTTGTGCATGTTGGGTCTCTGAAGACAGATTTCACTGATGTCTAGAGGATTTCTTGGGTCTTAGTAGTTTTTTGGTTGGCCCATTTGAATTCAGACCTCTGATGTGCTTTGTCTTTGCAAAGTGCGCTAGAAGGCCAGAAGTTTCTGGGGTTATAAGACTGTTCCAGCCTTCTTAAATTGTAGCATTTTCTGTTGTTTTAGTTAAGGTTTTTTTTCCCTATTGATATAGAGAAATGAAAAATGGGGAATTTGCAGTTTTCTGTCCATGTGATCATTGAGTGCTTTATGTGGTGTCTCATATAAAATTAACAGAATTTAGAGAGGAAAGTAGAGGACATGAATATTCCAGTGTTTGGAAGAGAGATACTGAGATAGAAAGCTGTAAATTTTTAATTTTTTTCATAAGCCTTTAAAATATTCTGAGCCTTGCACAGTGTAATACAGGATAGTACATCCTAGTACATCCCCCGTTGTATGACCAATGGCTAGGGTGGGGACATTGCTGCATTAATTTTGTTTTGAGTCCTTTTGAGTGAATTAATAAGTAATAATCCAGACCTGGATCAGACTGGCAGATACTGTGAGGTCAGCTAGCAGCCCCCACGAGTTAGCAAAGTTCCCTTTTGCAAGTGACACCTCAGAGATTTGTGTTGGTTTATCTCTGGTGAACACGTAGCGCAGTTCCACTATCTCTCCAAGGAAAGGCAGCCTGCCATTGATGACAGTGAATTGTGTAGCAAGGTGGTGGATGCCAGCACATGAGGGACAAGCCAACAGACAAGCAAAAGGCACACAAGGAAGCTGGACCACAGAGAGAAGCAGGTGGTGAGGATGCCCTGTTGAGGGATGTGGATTATCACACCTTGTTCAGGGCAACAGGGCTTTGTGAGGATGTGTGGCGGAAGAAAGCATCATCAAGAGGCTGAGGAAAGTGGGCACAGCTGAGCCCTGAGGAGATGGGGAACAAGCAGGAGATGGCAATGGAGGGACAAGTTGTTTGGTAATAGCTTGTGGTGGAGGTGAAGCCACCCAATAAAGACAACCCCTAAGGAGGGAGCTGCACGCATCAGTCCTTCGGTGGCACGCAATGAGGCTGCACTGAAGCAAGAATGAAAAGGGTAATTGTGTAACATGCAGCATTATGAGGGTCACAACCCCAATCTTCTTCTTGCTCACAGTTCAGTCAGTGGGAGTTTTTCCTCCTCCCTCTCCTTGGGATGAAGTTATGGCAACTTTCAATGATGCAAAGTTGACTTTGCTCGAATGAAAGTCTTTTGTGTTGGAGTAGAGGTTGAAAACAGTTCCACTCTTTTCCCTTCTCACTGGGTCACACAGCGTGTGTGATGAGTTAGGACCTGCTTTTGATGCTTGTTGTGTGTGCTACAGAAGAAACAACTCACCATTCTGTAAGGGTGATTTCTAGCAGCTTGCAGCAAACTCATGTTGTGTGTGCTGCTTTTCCAGTCCTTAAAATACAGGCATTTTGGTGATGACTTTCTTTCACACAGCCAGAGCACATCATATGTCTGAAGTAACAAACTATAATTTATTTTCATGGAGAACAATGATTTCTGAAATTTACAGGTTTTAATGGTTGTTTATGTGTTGGTGTTTTACAAGTTCAAAAGTTCAGAAGTTTCTAGCCTTGGGGAAAGAAGAGAGTTGTAGTCACTGTCTACCATAAGATGTGAAAATGAGAAAAAGCAAGTGAGGAAATTACACAAGTGACTTGAACCAAAAATGCAGAAGGCAATTTAAAAGATTAATTTGAACCTGAAATATATTATACATCACAGAACTGCAATGAACTCTTCAAGTGTCCATTGCAACCAATAGCATCTTGAAATGTGACTTTCCTAGCGTTTCCTAGTATTGTTTGAGTAGTTTGCCATGACTTCAACCTTTCTGCATGAAGATGTAGGTGTTGCTTCAGAGGTTAATACTAATTTGCAATCAATATTCAACACTATGCTATTGCAAAGTGCCATTAGCTTTATCCTACTTCTTGGCTTAAGGCCTTGTCAGTATATTCATAAACTGTCTCTGACCTCCTACAATTCAGTAGGTGGAAGATAAAGAACCTTAAATATGTAAATATCAATGAATGCAACATTTATCACACAGAAAGTTCTGACATTGTAAACACAGATCTGAGATTTTACTAACAGCTTTAATAAAATTTCTAGGCTTTCTTTTCTATGATTATGGAGGTTCTGAATTTTTTTCTGGTTGGGATTTTTTGTTTGTTTGTTTGTTTTTCCTGTTCTGTTTGGTTTAGCCTGGAAGTGTTAACTGATGTATAAAATAGGTTTATGTTGTATTATTTATTTGGAAAATCTGCTACCAGTTTCCATGGCAGCTCAGAGATCTAAAAAGGTGAATGAACTGTAAATATTTAAAATCCTGTGCCACCACAGATAGTGTATAATGGTAACTCCAAAGGTACTGAGGAGAATCATCTTGTGAAAATTTGTTAAGTCCAATGCTTGGAGGAAAGGAAGAGACACTATCTGCACAGAAGAAGGGAGTAATTCAGTTCCTCCACAGACACTGAGATCAGCACAGTGTTGATAGGCATAAAACAGACGAGGGAGTATATCAGCTTAATGTGAAGCCTGATACAATATACCTGCCTTTTCCCATGTGAGGAGATAAATTTGCAGATGTAGCAAGTATTTCCTAAATGCCAAGCTTTTCTGGCTTGCAAATTGCAAGATGTTTGTCATTTATCATACCTTTTAGACCATTCTTGTGGCCTGTCACTATAGCAACTCTATTGGCTTCTACAGCAACACCTGGTCCTATCAGTAGCTTTAGCCCATCAAAGTTTCTTCATAAATAATCCATGTGAAAGTGAATGTAGCTGTCATGTTAATTTGTGGCTAACCTGGTTCTGGCAAGTTTATAATTATATTTATGAAGCAAATAAAGCAGATTGTTTTCTTTTTCTTCAGCGATGACTTAACATAAACTGACGGAAACAAATAAAAGAAGCTTTACTGATCACAGTCAAAGTAAAAAAAAAGAATGTCACGAGGATGTTCTAGTTACCATCTCACAAATACATTCCTAAATCTGTCTGTTTGACCTCTAGTTAATATTAACAGTGGTACTCTTCACAAAACATGTTTACTTCCCCAGTAAATACAATATACAACCTTAATTTGTCTGCTTAATATCCTTTGTACTCCACTCTCTCACTTCAACTCTTTTCTGTTCTTGCTCTCACTGCAATCTTGTCCCAATCCCTTAAAGTTAGGGATAGCATCCACAGCTAACAAAATAACATTTAAGAATACTACCTTGTATCAAGAAGGACACAGTTGAGTAAACTTCTGTTCACCACTCACACTAAACACAGATAATAGTAGGCTGAGGGTTTGCATCTGCTTTGACTTCCAGTGTCTCCCCTCCCAAATATGATCCTAATTTTGTGGCAGACCCTTCTGTACATAGGCCAAAGAATTAGCTAGCTTTAGAAGTCTAAAATTCTAAATTGTGTTAATGGTTTTTCATTGCTCTTGATACCTGAGTATATGGGTGGGAGATAGCTGGAGCAATAGAAGTCTGCAATTCTTCCCTTCTGTTGCTTTCATAGACGCATTGACTAGAAAATGCAATATTGCTGGTATAAAGTAAGAGCAAGTAATCTTAGACTGAAAATAAACTGTTTGAGAGACTGTAAGGGAAAAGCGTGCCTACAGGACATAATATCCTCCAGAATTACTCCTTATACATCACTGTTCAAGTCTGATGAAAACTTTCTGATTACTTTCAGAGGAAGAGATGGTTATGTCTTCAATCAAGATAAACAGCTAAGTTCACAAAATAGCAATTGTCATCAGTGGGCACTGCAATCTGGCACTGAAAAAGATATGCACATGACATAATTATGGTTCCCATCTCTATAGTTGTTTGACAATGACTGTTTAAACTATTAGTAAATTTTATGGGTTATATTTCTGTTTATACAGATATTCTGAACTATATTTCTCTCTCTGGCAACTGAAATAAACTATCCATTTCCAATTTTATCTGTTAAAGCACTCTTAAGGCATATGTTTAATGTATTTGAGATTCTATTTTTACTGTTTCCTGTATTACAGGAGACTTTCATTAATTCAGAGCATTGTGACATTTTTTGTAGCTCACATCATAAAGAACAATTTCTCTGTTCATAATTATACCTTCCTGCCAATTTTTCTTTCTGCCAGTCTCTGAAAAGAATTCTTTAAATACAGTATATATGACATGATTTAGAAACCAAAGTAACCACATCAACTGAAATCAAAGTAAGCCTTTCTTCAGGAGTTAAATAGTCAGTGTGTACAAGACCTATTTTCAGGAGTTAAATGAAGTCAGTCTGTACAAGATAGCTACAACTCATGTTGTAGGATCATTGCCATAGAAAATTAACTTCTTCATTTTTCTGCCTCTTCTGTTACAAATGCCAGTTCAGTTAAGAAGTGTCTGTGAGTTTATATCTGTGTGTATAATTCATAGAGGAATTACATCTGGAGATGCTGCCTACTGAAATAGCTGACCTGCTTTTATCCCCTGAAGGATATTCGTTCAACACACCCCCTGAAAAAAAAGGATTTGCTTCCTCACCATAGTGTAATACTTACAACAACGAAACACATGCATAAAAACCTTGTTGTACTGAACAAGGCCATTAATGCAAGAGCAGTGAGAGAAGGTAATAAAAAAAGAGACAGGGAAAAGAACCTCCTTGTCAGCTTCCTCGCCACGGTGTGGGGATGAGTCAGAGAGAAGAGTCTGCCTCTGTCATGAGAATGCAAAGTCCAGCTGGTGCCTCTGACCTTACCACTTCCAGTGTGTACAAAGAGAGGACACTCCCTGTGAACTGTGTATCTCGTTAGCATTTTGAAAGATCTCCGTTCTGAATGCTGAAGGGGGTTCAGAATATGGCTGCCTGAAAAAAATCAGAGCTATTGACATTCAAGTACAGATGTGAGAATTTCTTGTCCAAGCAGTTTATTATGTGGAAATGAAGGAATTAGACCAGAGCATCTTCAAAAGGTATATCAGATTAGATAATCTCACATGTATTTGATATCAGTTGAATAATTCACTGGTCAAAAATGTAATTATTGCTGTGCATATATCATATCATATGATCCTAAAATTTTGTTCCAGACAGAATCCTTAAGATATGGCATGGAAAGGCTCTGTGATCCACAGGGCACACAGCAGACAGCAGAAAGATTTGCTTTTGGCCGAGCCAGTAGCACAGATCTTTTCCATTTCAGAAAAGAGACATGCAGTTCTCTGCTCTTCTGAGGCTCGGTACCTGGAGGGGAACCAGAAGCAATGTGCCTGCTCTTTTGGCTGAGCACGGTTTCTGCTTGACATGTCTTGGGTTATTCCTTCAGGAGACTGACTTGAGGAATGAGTCATACGTGTGGAGGTGGTAAGAATTCAGAAATCATTCGCATGAGGAAGAAATAAGGTAATTATGCCTGTACTTTAGTCTTTACAGTGTACTGTAAATCTGCAACATTTGGCAGTGAAAGGAACTAAGTGTATCACTAAAGTCTACCATAACCAGCTGAATTATTATTCATACCTGAAATGTTTTTTCAGGGCAAAAGAAGGTCAAGAAATGAATGGGGCAAATGAGGGAATGATGCATCTCCACAGTCTTTATTAAGAACAATTAGGTTCAGATTTCACATAACATTCCCCACAAATGTGTCTGTGCAAAATGGTAACAATTGTCATAATTTTTAAGAAGACTGCAACATCTTAAAATGTTACAGAAGTGTTCTTGTAGGACTTTTCCCACTGTCTATAGTAGGACTGCTCATGTGAAAACATTAGTGAGATTATCTGGTTATCTTTGGATTCTTGCTTAGTATGTCTACTCAATTCTAATATCATCTGTCTTTAAAAATCACTGTTTCTGTAGTCTTGCCACTTTGTTCTTTAGTGCTGCTAACAATTTTTAGATTCAAATTTGGAAAACACCGTCTGCAGTCCTGCTCTTACCTGTTTTCTTTTTCTTATACAAGTAGGAAAAGTATAAAATGACAACCTTTTATGTGAGAAAAAAAGAGATGACTTTGAAAAGTAACAAAGTCTTTGGCTAAATATTCTTTTTTGAGAAATTAACTTTGATTGTCAGATAAGCCTCAAGAATGTCAAATAAATTCTCTATTACAATAGGAAACAACTCCTCCAAGTTGTATCTTAACAGCATCATGTGATTATTTGCCACTTCCTTACATGCAACCTTATAAGCAGCTTTCTGAACAAGACTTCTGAAAAGTAACTGCAGATAATAAGTGAGCCATGATAAATAAATCTTATTATCACTTTGTGGAGTTACTACAAATTTCCTAATTTATAGCTACTTAAGTGTGGGAAAGAAAATTAAAATAAATATTTTCAAAATTTTAAAAATTGATAAACTTCATTTTTTTGGTGGTGTCAGTAGTAATTCTACACTGATATGGAACTGAGCTTATAATTTACTGGAGCAGCAAAAATACACCCTTATTGTTACCAACTACTCCAACCTACAGCAGTTTCACAACTTTTTCTGTGCTTGTAAAAAGATGAAGTTTCTATTTGCATACTTTGAATTTGCAGTACAGATTGCACTTGTTTTTCTTCAAATTATTGTCTCATTTAAAGTTACTATTTAATGATTATTTGTACTTTCTCTTGATTTAGTTCATAGCAAAATGTTGCATGGTGACCAAGTGTCCTCAAATCTGAAAGCTTTCCCCAAGAATTGATCAGAATGGTCTTAGGTGGGGAACTATTTGAGGTTATTACTCTTATGTAGTTGAGAAGCTGATTTAAGATAGCTAATGCTGTTCATCACTGAAACAAGGAAGCCTGTGGGACTGGAGAACTGTCTGACTTCATTCTCAGTTTAAGTAGAAAGTTCAAGTGTACATCTGAAATAATAGAAAATGTTCTACCCCAGATATTCTTCAGCATAAAGCACAACATATTTTGATCAGAGAGTATCTAATGTTTGCAAACTTCATAAAAAATACATATATTTCTCTGTCTGATCTTAAAACATCTAGGTTTTAAAGAAATTATTACGATGTATCTCTTGTTTATGTGGTTTTGCTCTTTTTATTGCATATTTGGGTAGAGAGGAGAGATAATAAAAGGAACTTGTAAAGAGAGAAAGGAGATTCTCGTTCATAAAATGAAAATAGGCAACTGAAAAAAAAAAATACAGGACCCTTAAATGTTTCTCTAGGAATATTTCTATCTACAGCACACCTCAAACTAGGTATTTTAAATGTTTTCTTCCCGTGGAAATCGAGGAGTGTGAAGACTGCATAGACATGATGCTGTAGCTCACTACCAGTAGTAGCTGGGTGTTTGGATATCCCTTGGAGCTCTGGTTATGGAAGCAAGTTCCACTTTCACTGAGCCCACAGCCTCAGCAGGGACTTTCCCTTGGTGGCTTAGCTCAACATCACCACACTGCAGCTGAGATGTAACACAGAGCTCCCTCTGAAAATCGTGGGATGTTCTGGAAGATGACTGAAAAAGAGCAATGGGATGAAACCAAGTAACAAATTCAGGAATTATGAGAATACAGTATAATATTTGTTTAGGAAGGGCCTCCATCTGTGCTTCAGTTATGGTAAAAATCAGATTTCTTGGGTTCCTACTTTTATTTATAGTTATTTATTACGGTCATCTGATTTTATTTTTTCTACAAACATTTATTATTCTCCCAAGTAATTTTTCAACCTATTAAGCAGTTTAATTTTGGGAGAAAAAAAGATTTTTCAAACCTCCCAGAGGCTTGAATTGCTTTCAATTTTCAATAGTTGTCCTGAGGGAAGACATTTCGTCAATAATAAGAATTCAAGGAAAAAATAAAGGGAGTTTGAGTTGATCTCTTTGGTTGTGCTAGATGAGTTATTCAAAAAAATTGTGTCTCACAGTCATGGCTGTTTCTTCTTTCTTAATAGGTTTTGGGGGGAGATGGGATGGGCATGGGAGAGCAGTATGAGGACTTTAGAGGATGTGGTATTTAGAGGTCTTAGTATTGCAAAAGTGACAAAGAAAGATACTGGAATGCATAGGAGAGAAGTAGAGTTACTGTAGAGAGGGACATGGGATAAAAGGATGTAAGTCATAAATCTATAGGAAGAAGCTTGTAAGCCACACCACGTGTGAAAGAAGCAATTTAAATGCAGGAATCTACTGCAGTTTCAGATCTTTTCATTAATCTGTAGTTTAGCACTTTAAAAGGGTTTTCTATAAATTCAGCACTTGATAGTTTTCTCCCATTGGAGCCAGGCTTCCCTGTATTAGATTTGACACCTCTATTTTTATCCCTTTCAGAATTAGTACCAATGCCACATGCACGTTTCTCCATTGCAGACAAACCCCAGGAAGCTCATTAAGTTTTCTTTATGGCTCCTATGCGCTGCTGGAGCCATACCTAAGTGGAATGTTTGGCTGTCAGTGATTAGATACCAGGAGGGTATGTACTTCAGGAAATACCATAGCTGGCATATAGAAACAGACAAGTACAACACACAGCAGAGGACAGGTTGTTCAGCAGGCATTTCAGATGCATAAACAGTAACACGAAGTTCATGACACTGGCTTTCACCTTCTATAGTAAAATGTTTCTGAAAGAGCTTCTCTGGAACCACAGAATATGACAGAGATCCTAAATTCAAGAAAATTGTGGAGGTGGAAGATGAGTAGATTCCTACTAGTTTAAAATTTTGCTGTTTATAACTCTCTCTTGAGTGCTTTGGTGCAAAATATTTCTTTGAAGGAAAATTTCCTTGTGGAAAATGTGATATTGGTGGAATATTTGATGGGTTATTGGTGGGGAATAATCTTTTGGCTCAAATAGTCAGGTTTAACATGATACTTGTCATAAGGATGTTAAGTGACAGACCAGAAGGCTGCCAACAAATTGGCTGCTCCTGCCAGCTCTGTAACTCCTATTGTGAGTTTATATTAGTGTTGGTGGTCTTGAGGAACTGATGCTTTTATCAAGGTAATCTTTGATAGTAGTCTAGTAAAAGTACTACAGAGAAATAATCTTTTACTTTCCCAAAATTTCAAATTGTCTGTTAAAATTCTCAAACTGTTTCTTTCCTAACCAGTCATCCTTTCTATTTTAGATCTTCCCACTGATTTCTGTAGCCAAACTGCTGTAGTTCCATTGTGCAGTTTTTGTTTTATTTGAGTGGATGAACTGATCTCTCATAATAAAAGTAATTTCCAACACTTAGAAGAAAACCATAATAAAATGACAGACAAGGTCATAGGGTAATCAGGCACTATGGTACACACACACATGCACTTAAAATGTTCCCAGGCAGGGCCCACAAAGGTGTTTGTACCACCTGTGTTTGAAATGCAGACACATTACTATTCAATAGCTCTACTATGGAATAGTAGTCTAGCACTTCCATTAGCCAGTTCATGCTGCTACCTGTACCACTCTGACTTAGAAATTAAAATATATCTGAAACATCCATCCTCCTTGTTTAAATGGCTTAGGACAGTTTAAGATTTGCTAAACAAATAAAATACAATACTTTTGTGCAGTTTTGCCACCTCCATGTTTCTGGTAGGGGCCAGAGCTGCCTCTTGTTGTGTTGGTGGTGGCTGGGAGCAGCAGGATGCTCTCACAGTCCCAGGAGGACAGACCAGGGAAGCTCTGCCATGGCCTCTCTCTCCACTCAGCCACGGAGCAGCAGGGGAGTGCCAGGCATGGTCAGCACCTCTGCCACCCCACAGCCCAGAGCACAACTTGGCTTCTCCTTTAAGTTGGAATAACCAGGAGCTGTTCTAATTTCTCTTGGCAGAAAGAGCTCCCTGGAGGCATTCCTCTGTTTCTGAATGCTTTGTGTTAGTCGGAGATGCTGCTTAAGATACTCTCTGTCTCTGTGTCAAGGGCAGGGAGTACGTTGCATAAAGCACTTTGCTCAGGGGCCTGTTAAAGACACCTTTATGTCTCTAATGGACTAGAGCAGTGCAAGAGGCATTAATCAGAGGACAGGAATGATCCCCCTCCTTCTTTCAAGAAATATTAGTATCTCACAGGCCAGTTTCATTTTCTTACAGCACTTCACAAGCCAACTTCAGGACTTATTACTCAGGGACAGTAAAGGATAAGAGCTTCAGTGAGGCAATATATTTACTCATGGGAAGAGTATCTTCTGTCAGTTCTCATTTTCTGCTTGCTTTTGAGCTTGCCAAGGATCAGTTCTGGTGAGATCTGAAGGGAATCATCACGAGAGGTCGCTGTGACAGAACTCTCTAAGAAGGTGTCAGAGGGCCTCCAATAAGAGATAGGGGCACATTTTTTACTGTCTTTACCAGCTTCTACAAAAAAACAAACTCTTCCTCAAAAATCCCCAATAATAATCCACATACAAGGTATAATTTTGCAAGGTGGTATAATTTTTTCCATACCTAAAACAAAATGAGACCCAAAACAGTATTGTGTATACAGCATAGATTACCTCCCTGGCAATGTATCAAAACCTTAGGAAACTAATTGGTCTTAAAGAAATATGTTAACCTTTTGGTTATTTGTCTAACTAGATGCAAAAAAGGCTCCTGAATTTCTCTAATCTCTAATTTGGTACTGTTACTTTTTTTGTTTGTTTGTTTGTCTTTTCTGAATAGAAAGTGTTTTTTCCTCTACCCTCTTTATGGTTTTTTCTACTCTGTTAAATTCTTGTAATTAATTTTCATTCCAACTTGTATTACTTTCTCGCTTTCAAATATAGATGAAATTGCAGTTCTCAGCTTCTATATGAGACAGCTCTCCTGATAAACACCAAATATCTCAGAGGTGCAGAACGTGGAAGTGCTAAGACCATCTGTTTCCCCTTGGGCTGTCTTTCATTGACTCTTGTGCTCTTCTAATTGGCCCTGGCCCTGCTAATATATGGTTAGAAATTGAGAGAATATATGAACTCATGATACATAAAAATTTACTATTGTTCTGGAGTTTTTATATTCTTTGTTTTCTAACACCGTTGCCAGTGTTGGTTTCAAAAACACTCCACAGCAAAATGAGTCACCTATTACATTTCCACTTCAAGGAAAGGGTGGAGAGCACTTTCTTAAGACACAGGTTCATCATCAAAGTACTGCACAAAAAAATGAAAGAAAACTTGCAAGAGAATGGTAGAGATGTGGTTTGAAAAGGAGGTCAGCCTGAGGATCATTCCTCTCAAACCCCAGCTGTCACCAACCCTCGATCAGGCCAGCCAGGGCCTTGTTTGCTGGAGTCTGGAGAACTTTCAAGGATGAGTTTCACTGCCTCTCAGGGTAACCCCTTCCAGCCCTGCTCTTCCCTCACAACAGCAAACTCTTTCCTCCACCATCCATACTGAGAAGAGCTGGGCTGCATTATGTTTGGAGCTGTGTAGCTGCAGACCCTACAAGCACCTACTCTCTGAGCCAAACAAGCGCAGCTGCCTGCCTCTCCCTGCAGGCCCTCTGTTGGGAGCCTGTTACTGTCTCATAGCCTTCTACTGGGTTTTCTCAAAGTTCTCAACACCTCTCTCAAGCTGCAGAGTTCTAAAACCAGCGTTTCATGTGAGGCTCAACACGTACTGACTTAAAGGACACAATAAATGACCTGCTGGCTGCTCTCCTCCCAACATGTGCGTGCAGTTCGCCTTGTTGCTGTGAGAGCACACTTTGTAGCTCTTTTCCAGCTAGGCATCCAGAGTGACTGCCTGAGTGTTTCCAGCACAGCTCTTGCTTTGCAGCCTGCCTTCCAGCCTGTTCTGACACACAAGGTTATCCTGCCCTAGGTGCAGAACTTCTTGCTTTTGTTTGTTGAACTTGAGCTGGCCTGATTCTGAAGTTTTTCAATGTCCTTCTGGATTGACTGGTTAAAACTCCCAGCTCAGATGTTGAGCCTCAGAAATGTGCTAAATTTCAGACTTAGCCAATTTAACCACATTTAATTAAGTTTATCAGAAGAGTGAGTCTCTTCATTGTTATTAGAGACACAAAGAGGAATTAATTTCTTTCCTCTTTCTAAAAAAACTGTGTGAAGAAGAATGTTCTGCTAAAATCTGTGCCTGATCTTGACCCATGTGCTCAACCTTGCCTGTAACACATCTATTCTGTGTACTCCCAAAGGCCTGAGTTTTATCTTCCTTATTTGCTGCACTGAAATCAATCCAGAACAGACTAATCTAAAAAAATTTCAGCTAGTCCAGTTAAAAACAGGTATTCTGGATTCTGGCTGGCACATTCCAAGTGTGTCTAGTTTTGTAGGCATAGTTAGCTCACTGACTACTTATTTCAGAATCATGTTAAGCATCAGCGATTTTTAAAGGACAGCAGCAAATTCTGCTAGCAATTATTGTATTTTTTAATCAACACAAAGCTGTTCTTCAAATGCAAAAAAAAAAATCAGCAGTATCAGGGTTTTTTATTATTTTTATTGACTTAAAAGGCCTATTTCTTGTTTACTTCACTACTGAATCACTTCAAAATCACTGGAGGCAAAGGTGTTGCACTAGTATAAAATCAATAAGAAAGGAGTTAAAAGGCCATACTTTCCACATGCAGTGAATGAGAAATGAAAGAGAGGTTTATAATATCATAAACCTTGGAACTGTGTCTGGTAATTATCCCTGTTATGGCCTGCCAGGGAAATGACCACCATCTGTTGTTGCCCACCAGTGCCCTGAAAATACAATCAGGCTGTGAGCATTCGGTGGAACTAGCAGCAAACTAATCCTCTCCACTTCAGCTCTTCAGATTACATGTAATTACGTGTAAGGTACAGCCTCCATCCACACAGGTTTTTCAGACTTTGGAGTTGTGAAGATTGAAGTAAATGACATTTCTCCTACACTCACTGTTCAGCTTCCCCCTCTGTATCTGGATTTCATAGCTTCTTTTGTTTTTAAATTGCTGGCAAAAAAATTGGCTCCCTGCTGAGGTTTGGGAGTGTTCTCTCTGGTTTGTGCATTTAGCAATGGGACTTTTCCTCACAGACAAGCTTTGAGCTAAAGTTAATCTTTTTCTTTATGAAACTGAGATAAAAGTGCTTTTAAAACAAAGAAAATGTTTCAAGGTTCTGAGGGAGTTACAGTAATATACACACATCTCTATAAGGAATATACTATATATATATATATAAGAAACTGGACTATGGTAAGACAAAGTGTGATAAAGAAATCTGCTGAAATGAAAGAATTGAAAGTAGGAAGAAATAGCACAGAAAAGTTAGATTAGAAGAAGGAGGAGGTGAAATAGAAAGGGAGAGAATCTATAAAGAATACAAAGCAACCTTAATTCTAGTTTGGCTGTTTCTACATGCTTCTAACTTTAAATGCAAAATATAGGGGTGTCTTCACCGAAGATGTTTTTTAGTAAAACAAGAAGGGCACTAGAAAAAAGTCTAGTTCCTACCAAGTTCTTATTTAGTGCTTCACAGTACAGAAAAGAAATACCAATGTGTTCAAACTAAAGCTTCAAAACCCAGAGAAATATGGAATTAAAAAAAATAAAACATGGGGAAATGAATAAGGTAGAAAGGAAGGAAGGAAGCAGCAGAGAGATTGTGCTTTATTTGCTCTCCCTCATTTTAGATGGATTAAAGAATTATTAAAAATTAAAATGCAAAATCACTCTCAGACAAACCAAGTGAGAATGGCTTCAGCTGAACTGGATAATATCTGGGTCCCAGAGGACCTAATTCTTCTTCATCTATTTTTTTTGGCTACAATATAAAGGGTCCCTGAATCATTTGGAGTGGTCTGCAGCAGTAATAATGTATTCCTTAGAGCTATGCCACTCACAGACAGAATGCAGGACAAGAGAGGCAAAACCACTGGAGAGGCTTTTTTCTAGTTTTAGATTAAGCACTTTGGCTTCTACGAATGAAAATAAGACTATGGTGGTATTAGATACCAATTAATGATGAAAATAGGCTCTGTCATAAGGGGCATTTCTCAGGAGATAGCCATCACAGTTTTTGGTCAGTGTCTGGAAGCAAAACCACTTCAGGGCTCAAGCTGAACTCAACTAGATTGTGGAATGTGTTTGTAAAATCAGGGTTGTGAATATTTTAGAAGAATGTTGTAAAGTTTTGTTCATTTAATTGTGACAGCACCACTAGGGATTCAGGTAGAAAACATTACATTAATATGTGGTGTTACAAGGAAAAATAAATCCACAGGCCTTTCAGGCAATAATAGGTACTGAACACACAATTTCCAGTCCATGACACAGAAACTCCTGGTCCTTATGTAAATAGGGTGGAAATTAAGCTTTGTCTAACATACAAAACCAACACAGTAGTGTGTATTAGGACTCCCATGAGTAAGCTTGGAAGAGTGGAAACTTCCCTAATTCCCTTGCCTGCCTCCCTGGGTGTTAGTCAAACCTTGCCTGCTTCCCTGGGTGAGTGAGTGTTGTTCAAACCTTCCTGTGCCTGCTGTGGAAAACACAGCTGGTCCTATGGAAGGAAAGAAGGCAAGAGGGCACCATGGTTGCTTCCAGCAGTGGGAAGCACAGGGAACAGTACAAGGTACTCTCAGTGGTATTGGTCTTCTGAGACACCTGTTATGGCTAAGAGCTGTTTTTTCACCCTCTGAGTCTTAACTGTAAAGTCCTCATTCTCCTTGTAATTATAAAATAATAAAAGAACCTCACAGTTGTTCTCTGTGATCATTACAAGGTTTTAGTCCCAACTTTCATTTTGCAATATTTTTATTTCAGCTTAATTTCCTTCTCTCCAGTGATATTGCTTCCCATTTACATTGAAATAGGACTTTCCGAACTATCTGTATGGATAATGTAGAGATGCAAATTCAGCTAAATGTATATTAAGCAATTTACTGCAAGTGCTGCAGTACATAAAAGGATGAAGATGGAACCTATCATGGATAAAAGACAGGTCACTGTAGCATACCTCTGTTTCTATCTTTGCCCATAGTGAGTGAAGAATGGCACTATCCATACTGTGAAGACAAAGGTACATTATAGCACATTTATCTTTATTCCACTCCAGTAAAAAACTCTGAGAAAGATAAAGGTCCTAAACTCACAAGGTATGTAAATGATAAATGTGCTATACTATTTCCTTTGTCTATTTTTCTCCTTTGATAATGTTGTTATCTCTAGATCTCTGCCACAATATTTTTGAATATATTTTATTGGAATATAAGTTGATGTGCTACCTTTATAGATAAATACATTCAGCTTATCAGTGTTAAATGAAAATGTTGTCCTTCCCTTTGTGTGCCTACCAAATGAATAACATCTTGACAATACTATTTGATATGCTGGAGCCTAATGATATTTCTTGTTCAGAATCTGTAGCCATTCAACTTGAAAACAAATAATTAAAATAAATTATACCCTTTGTGTTTGCAAACTAACAAGAATAAAAAAAAAAAAGACTGCACAAGAGAGAGGTTAACACACAGATATCTCTTGACAGTATTATGAAGACCTCAAAGGGATTCCTACATTTGCCTGACTGCAGTGATTTATGTGAGGAATCCCATGTCAGATTGTTAAGTTTAGCAAGCAGGATTTCCAGTAATAGATTTTCAAAAAAATCGGATTCCCCAGGGGTATTTTGTTCTTCCCAATTATTCAAACATTCAGAGAGACTTTGGATTTTTTTCTTCTCTAGTCATGTATGTATGTATGTATGTATATATGTATGTGTGTCTATGCGCATAACTCTTGGATTTGCTTGTTTCCAGTGTTTTTCTGTTTACATGGGGTTGGGCTTGGTGTCATGATGGAGATTTCATGACTTTTAACACTGCAGCCAGCCACTTTCTATAGATGCCTGTGCAGAAGTGTGCTTGTTCTTCTGATGGGGATTAGTGCCTCTCAGCTGCTAAAGTTCCTTCTAGTTTCCTTCCTGTGTTACTCTTTATCAGTGCTCAGTGGAAACTTCCCAGGGTCTCAAAACTTTAGGTCCCAAATATTATTAATGTTGAAGGCTCTGAGATTTAGGCCCCTCTGCTGTGCTGAATAGCTAATGACAATGAAGTTTCTACCGTGGGGAAATCATCATTAAAAGGCCAAAACTCTCAGCTTGTGGCAAGGCATCCTCTTTAGTCTTTTCCTTGTGTTCTAGTATTTGTCTGTTGGTGCTCTTCACTTCAGAGGAAGAGGCAACTGATGTGATGCATGTGTTGGAATAGGGAGAGAATTTTAACAAGGAAAGCAGCATGGGCCAAGCAGCCTTCTCTGTACTTCAATATGCCTTGTGGTCTTGGTGTCTTCAGACAACTCAGACTATAAATGGGGTTGTTTTCACCAATCTGTTGCTCTTGCAGAAGAGAAGAGAGGTTTAAGGCCAGGTTGTGCTGCCTTGCTGGCCCAAACCACCCTCATGAGCCCCCTCAGCATGTGAGCTGCTGAGGCAGGTCTGCACAGCACACCCAGATCTCAGCAGTGCTGCCCACTGAGCACCTCATTGGAGTGCTTGTGGGCACACCATGCACCCAAAAAGGCTTATATCCTTATAAGCCCTGTGTTGGTTTGCCCTGGCCCGGTTCCTGGTAGCAAGGGGGCCACAGATGTGGCTCCTGTGAGAAGCTGCTAGAAGCTTCCACCACATCCAGCAGAGCCGATGGCTGATGGCTCTGGAGATGGACATGGTGCTGGCTAGGACTGGGCCAGTGAGAGAGGCTGGGAACGCCTCTGGGATGACAGATTCAAGAAGGAAATCAAAACAAAGTCATGGGGTTTTGCTTCTGATTAGAGAGGAGGAGGAGGTGAGAATAAACCTCACAGAATGTGAGGGAAACAACATGGAGACACCAAGGTGAGTGGAGAAGGAGGGGCAGGAGGTGCTCCAGGCGCCGGAGCCGAGATTCCTCTGCAGGCCGTGGTGAGACCTTGGTGAAGCAGCTGTGCCCCTGCAGCCCCTGGGGATCCACAGGGAGTGCAGAGATCCACCCACAGC
>VZRX01009085.1:0-10674 GCA_013398075.1 Notiomystis cincta | reverse complement strand
GAAGAAAATCTCAGTGATGAACTGACCAAACCCCCCTGCCCCGTCTGCCTGTGCTGTCGGTGGGAAGGAGGGAGGGTCATGGGGGGAGAAGGTGTGAAGGTGTTTGAAGGGCTTATTTTACTTCTCATTATCCTCCTCTGATTGTGTTAGTAATAAATTCACTTTGCAACTTATGTTGAGCCTGCTTTGCCCTTGAAGCGTTTCTCCCAGTCTTTATCTCACTCATGAAATATTCATTTTTTTTTTCCTTTTCCCTCCTCTGCCCAGCTGTGGCAGGGGAGGATGAGTGAGTGACTCTCATGGGTGCCTGGCTTCTGGGCCAGTATAAACCACGACACACCTTCCTAAAGGCTTGGCCCACTGGCAGCTCTCTGTATGCTGTAACAATCACTCTGTGACAGCTGATAAATAACTGCCCTTAAATGACTTATCACCACCGAAAAGGAGAAGACTGGAGGGACCAAGTCAAGAGGGTTTACACACTTGCCTCCCTGCTCTCCAAAGGATATCAGTGGCTGTGCCAGAGTAAGCAGCTGAGCCTGTCCCCACTCCCATTACCTGACTGCCTGAACAGAAGATTATGTCCCCCAGAATGTCTGGAACCCAGACTAATTCAAGATCGGAAAGTTAATTTGCTGTTGGCCTGTAACCTTTAGATGATCTAGGTTTCTCTGAATAATGCTGGTAAGAAGTCTCCTTTTCTACTCTGTCCTCCTTCTGTCGCTTTCTCAAGAGATTCTAGTCCACACACAAGAAGTAGAATAATAAAAAAGCCAGGGAACTCAAGGAATATTTTCACAGGGTTGAAAGGGGTTAATTTAGATTCAAAATATGAGAGAGATTTTGGCTGAGTCTTGATGCTTTTAAAAGTCACTTATTTTCTCTAAACTAATGGCTGATTTTTTTTTTTTTTTTTGCATTAAAAAAGGAGATAGCATTTTAAATTTAGTTCTCCTTAGGGAGAACCATTGTTAGCTTGAACTTGTATCAAACTTTTTTTTTAATGCAAGTTTCATAGTTTTGGGTACATCAATGAAGACTATCACACTCAGCAGATGTATCTATCTACCTCCTAGGACTCGAAATAGACCAAGAATACTTCAGTGGTTCAGTTACAAGACTAGAAGTCAGAAGATCTGGGTGCAGATTCAAGACTTGTCTGAATTAATCTTAGCTATTTATGGCTTCAGAATAAGTAACCCAATTTACATCAGCTCAAGACCTTGTGCTTTACAATTTCTTCTCATCTATTTCTAACTCCAAGGGAAAAAAATATGTAAGAAGTCCTGCAAGTGACTTAGAAAACTGGGGTGGAGGACTTATTTTGTAAAATAAGATGATAATGATGATGATGGTGATGATGATAATTACAAATGTTATTTGAATAGTGGCACCAACAATGGAATTACAGATTTTCAGAATGTGGGAATATTTCTATGGAAATAGGAAGCTGTATGCAAATGATGTCTAGAAATACCTGACAAAGAAATGGCATAGAGTAGCAGTTTAATTTTAGAAGCCAAGACTGTTTTGTCCATGTTTTCAACCAATCTAGATCACAACTCTTTGAGGATAGTTACCTTTGCTGCCTTGCTCTCCTTTCTGTACAGCTCCAGACATGGTAATAATGAATTTAAATAAAAATGCTGAGCTTCTGATGTCACTAGAATGTGTTTAAAGCACAGTCCACTGCCTTTGGTGTTTCTTGGTCTCTATGTATCCTTGTGGAAATCAAAGGTTATTTCAGTCCTGAAAATGGTGTTTCTCTTATTTCATTGTGTTGAGCTTTTTATGCAGTGCAGTAGCTAAGAGGTGAGAGAGATGTCCATTTTGGAAAGAAAAAGCTGAGACCATCCATTTAGTGTCACTTAGGACCTATTACAGAAGAATAATTCGGTCATTTAGAATTTTAGATCAAAGTATAAATAGTGTAAAGCTACACTGCATCCCAGAGGTGAGGAGATGGAGGCTGTTTGTAGTCATAATACCAGATGTTTAGTCATTGCTATAAGTTCAACAACAAAAACTGAAAAAAAAAGAGAGAGCTGCTAATTGGGGGTATTTGGAGTCATGTCACAGGTGAAAGATGATCTAAAATGCTGCTTCATAGCACAGTGCAGTAGTGAAATTAGCACATGTCTATTATCACGGCTTGCAACTCTGCAGGAAACTAATGGAAATAGCTTAATCTTTTCAAGCTCTGCTGAAAGGAGAAATATAGGATTTAACCTGTGTTCCCGAGTTCTCCCTCCTCTCTTATTCCTTGCCAAATTCTTGCTGCACAGCAGATTTTTATTATTTAGTATTAATAATTTGCCTGAACTGTAAATTTAATAAATAACTGTAGAGATTAGGGACCTGATCATCCATTTTTAGAGGCAGTGGTAGGGATCCATTGTGTTAATGGTTAGAAAGAGAAAAGGGTGAAGTCCTAAAATTCACTCTCTTCAAGCAGATTCAGGGAACTATCTTTCCAAAGCAGTAAAAGCAAAGGCATTAATTATACATTTCCATTATGACAGAGCCAACATCAGCAGTGACTAAAACATAATTTGTTTAGGTGACAGTGCAGGCTGTTCTCTGATCAAGTTTTGTTTCCCAGAGGGAGGCATCAGTCTTAAGTTACACAGCAAGCAGGCAAGAAAAAGGAAGCAAACAATAAAACACTTCCCAGAGGAAGAAAGAAGAAAAATGTCTCTCAATGTCTTATTAAATAAATAAATCTACATTTTTGTCAATTAAAAAAAATCAGCAAGGGGTACAGCTTTAATTACAGGAAGTATTTTTTGGTTTGGTTTGTTTTTGGTTTTTTTTCTGTGGGGCTTCATAAGATTGTATTTTAGATTTCCGGTGATGAGTTGCTTTTAATGCAGAGGAACTTTCTCACTGTAAGGAAGGAAAAGATGACAGAACACTTGGAAAGTGCTGACAAGAGGGAAACATGGGATATTTTACTTGTCTTAATGTAATATATAAAGATAGAAGAGTTTGGATTTCTTTAGTAAGGTATGCACAAAACCAGAAGTGTTGCCTGTCAACATATTTAATTTTACAAAAACTCTCATATATATATAAATATTTACTTGCAACTAAAGCTGGACAGGCATCTTTTGGGGAAAATCTTTTATGTTTTGATCTATAATTTGGTTTAAAGCTACCAAGCATAGGCCTAATTTTACATTATCTTCAGTTTCAGTAGATTTATTATTTTGCATAAATCTATGTACATATTTTTGTATATTACCAAATCAAAGACCCCAAAGGGGTCTTTTTGTTATTTGCTTTTAATTTTTGGTTGCTATAAAGAATCATTGGTTGTAGTTTTTATTGTAATTTGACTTTTAATATCATATCCCCTGACTGCTTCAGCCTCTCTGCATTTGGCATGAGTAAAGCAAAAAGCAAATATAAGACTTATTATCTCCATCCTTTTCAGGAAAAAATATAAAACTAGGCGTATCTTCAAGTTGAACATATAATTCCCCCCTCCAGTGGTACTTTCTGGCAACATTAGATGAATGAACAGAACAAAAAATGCTAGTCATTTACCCCATGCACAGAAAAGAGTCCTTTGGAACACTTAGTGTGCAAAATTAGATTCTCTGTAATACAAGCAAAAAATCTACATGTCATGAAAATGGTTACAGAGAATGTTGTGTGAACTTAGAAGGTTTGATTTAATTGAAGCAGTTAATATTTCCTGTCTTTAAAAAAAAGATGCTTCTGACCATTTGAACTTTCCAAGCAATTAGATCCTAAAGAAAGCCACTACCCAATATTACTCTGAAAGGAAATGAAAGCAGCATTGTCTCCTTATTGCAGGCTTAAACTAATGCACTTTGGGTTATAATTTTAATATTTAGACATGCTTCAATTATAAAATTAATTTTACTGTACTGGTTATTTGGAACCTTAAATACAGTGATCTAAGAGCAAGTATCTCTATAGAACTGTCATTCCTAAAAGGCTGAGTTGCCATCACCCCCAAAAGGAGTGATGGAAACCCAGCTAAAACTCTGTACAAAGACATAAAAAATGTTAAGAAAGTGGTCTGGGAACAAATGATCTCAATCTTTTACATGTGTTCTCAGTTTCATTGCTCTTAACTGAAATAAGGAGAAAAGGATTAATATGAAGACTGGCTGACCTGATGTCCCACAATTACATCACCTCCAGTCAGAATTTTGTGCTCATTACTGAAGTGGCAAAAGCTGCAAATCTCACTGATCTATTACTGGAGTAGGTAATGCTGGGGGAGGATGTCCAGGTTATACTGTACATGGACACCCTCTTCTGGATACTCAAGTGGTAGAAACCCTAAAATAGGTTAATTGCTTAGAAAATAGTCTGCATGCCCTCTACTACACACATATCTCTGAAGCATTCATTTAAATAATAACTGGATTTGCCTATCTGTATGGAAATTGGCTTTCTGATGCCACATCTGCAGCTCCTGGAGCCAGTGACCCTTGTGTCACAGGCAGCTAAAATACCGGCCTGCAACTTGTAATTTTCACCTGAAATGGAAAGCTAATAAAAACCTTTTTATTCATGCCTGACCCATCCAAACCATGCATGAAAGTCTTTTGCAAAGGCAGAAAACCATAGAATCACAGAGTGGTTTGGGTTGGAAGGGATTTTAAAGACTCTCTTGGCATGCTATGTGCAGGGACACCTTCCAGTAGATCAGGTTTCTCAGGGCTCCTTCCAGCTGGGCCTTGAAAACTTCCAGGGATGAGGCACCCACAGCTTCCCTGGGCAACCCATGCCAGTGTCTTACCACCCTCACAGTGAAGAATTTCTTCCTAATATCCAATCTAAACCTGTCCTCTTTCTCAGTTATGCATTCTTACCTAAACAAATTGTGAAAAACATTCCAAAATCAAAGACCTGGATGGAATTATCTCCAAACAAGAGGAAAATTCAGATCAGAAAACAAGTGTAGTAATTCAAGACCAACCTTAAATGTTTCTAATTAGGTGCCATTTTTGTGTCTCTTATGAAATGTTCAGGTTATTAAAAAATCCTCTTAAGAAATCACTCCAAAGTGCATGAGAGTTAAACGTGATGGCTGAATGGTCTCACTCTGTCTCTTAATCTGGTTGGGATAGAAGGTTCAGCATTCTGGGAGGTAGGACACTGTTCAAAACAGGAAAGCAGGAAGGATTGTGAGTGCAAAATCATAACTTCAGTGATAGAGGCCAGCCTGCTGGAGAAGCTACAAAGGAAGTTCCTGTGTCATTTGCACAGTTTTTGCTTAGTTTATTNCAACAAAAAAACTAAACAAACAAAAAAACCCCAAAACAAAACAAAAACAAAAAACCAAACCAAACAAAAAAAAACACCAAAAAAAACAAAAAACCCCACTGCTTATCTCACTTTTCTGTATGCATAATTCTTAATAGGACTTGTTATGCTGTGGTAGTTTAGAGTCAAAAAGCATCAAGCAACTTGAAGAAGTATGTTCAGGATTTTTGATGCTGGAAGCTGTGAAATTAATTGGGTTTTGAAATATTTTCTGTATTTTCAGATTTTGTTTGTGAGAAGTGAATATTCCTAAAGAGACTTTTGCATCTTTGGCTTTGCTTTCCCTCAAAAACCAGTTATTTAATGATAATATTTTATGTGACATTTTATATTCTGTTTGAAAAGCCATCTTTTATTTAACAGCATTCTGGCAATATTTTTAAGATAATTTACCTAAAGTCTTTATCACTTATTCAGTCTGCTAAAATATCATACAGGCTTCATGAACAGGGACACTAAGAAGATCTTTGAAAGTTCAAAAATGCATTTTCTGCAATAGCAGCTGTAATAGAGCTGCACTTGGGGAATGTTTTTTCTCCAGTGCCTTGTGTTTATGCAGCTTTTATAACCTTAAAAAAAAAGATCCCAAGCTAATCCGTAGAGGTAAGATTATTTTCCTTCTCATAAACATGCTACATAAGACTGACTATTCAGATTTACTGAATCACTGAAGATGTTTTCAGTTTCTTCCTGCTGCAGATGAAATCTGGGCAGCAGGAAAAGCCTTCCTCCTGTTTTCATTGTGTAGACACCAGGGCTTCCTGGAAGATGCCAGACTGAAATGGTTTGGATGTGGAAGGTGATATTGGTTATTATCCAGATGTAGACAGCCATTATATAAATTGTTCTTTTTTAGGGGTAGAATGAAGGTTGGAATCTTAGTAATTTCCTTTCCAAGACCACTGAGGTGGACTAAGTTTTGGACTAAACACTGTTGCGAGCAGATTGGAGACCCAGATAAAAGGAATTAAGAAGAGAGGTTGTTCTGGCTATTCATCTCTGTAATGAGTGTATTTGAAATCTGGAAGTCTGCTGCTCCAGATTGTCTGCTTGTTTCCCAGGCACAGTCATTCTTAAGTCCCCTTTTAACTTGCTCTCCTCAGCACGATTTCTTCTGGTTGCTAATTGCCAGCAGTGAATAACCTACAGAGGTAAATAGATGAGGGAGAAAAGGTTTCCAAACTGAAGTGGCTAAAAGAATTCCAGACACTGGGGGGCCTGAAAAGAAAGGCAAAAAAAGCTTTTGGCATTTTATTTCTTTACCTTTTTGTTACAATAAGGAAAAGATCTTTTTCTGCTAATTCTGTTGACAGTGATTCAGCACCTTGAGAAGTATTTGTGCAGTGTCATTGTCCCTGCTCCATAAATAGACAAGAGATCAATAGTTGAATAATAGCTGAAAATAATTGTTTGAAATAGTTGAAAACAAACATAGCTTCTCAATTCATGTTAAAGACCACATATTAGCTTTTTTTTTCCCAGCTCTGATTCACAGTCTAACTTGAGTAGAATGGCACACAGTCCCAATTGTTGTGGACCAGCAAGGACATATGTTTTACAGCTTCATTTCTTTTTCCCTTCTGCCTATGCTAAATAACAGATATCTGTCATATAGATAGATAGATAGACCTTAAAAAGTAATTGTACATAGGAAATCATCTGCTGGGAGAATTTCTAACAGTTACTACAGTTATCTGTTCTTGGCCCAATTCTAGGCAATATCAATATATCTATTAACTGAAGCCATAGGCCAAATTGCTACTGTTCTAAATGAAAACAGCATTTGGCTGCACTGGCCTGGCAGGCTTTCTCTGAGCCACAGCATTAAAACAAAATATACTAAATTTTAAAGAGTTTCATGGAGGTAAACTGATGATGCAGGTAGCTTTTAGAGAATTCTCTAGGTCATCACATTTTCTGTATTTCCAATGTGTTTTTACATGTATATGGACCAATATTTCTCCTGAAACAAGAATATAAGGTGCACTTACTGAGGAGACTTGGAGCAACACTGATTTGAAGCAGCTCCTTGTTTAAAATTGTAAGACAAGAGTTCTGGATGAACCCTCAGAAGAATATGGAATGAAGGGAATATGTACTATTCTACAGTATGCAATACTCATGAAAGCATTATCAATTGTTGAGTCAAGTTTTATTGTATTTTTAAAAAGAAATCAAAAAGGAACTGCAGGAATGACTTGAAGTTCAAAATAATCTGCTTTTCAGCAGGAAAGTAAAGAAAAAACAAAGAATGTTCTTCTAGTACCTGCTAAAGGTTTTTGCTAATTCTTCAATTAGCATGTGAACTCACAAGGAATTCTAATTCTAATCCAATTTCAGATGAAAAACAAAATATGTTTATTGATTTCTTTAACAGCTGTTGAGGATATTTCAGTTGAGATCTTCAAATGAGCTCTTAGAGACCTGTCTCATCTAAACCAGACATGGTAGATTCTTTGCAAGGCTCACAGGAAGTCAGTTTCTGACACTGAGGATTTTCTGTGCTTTTCTCTGCAAAGTTGTGAAGGTTTTTCCATATATTGTGACTTCTCCAGTCTTCAGAGTTTTTCCATGATTCTGTAACAAAGGATCATTACTTCCTTTTCTGAAAGTTTGCATATCCAAAGACTTCATTAGACGTCTAGCAATGCCAAGCTTATGCACTGATGTGCTTTTAGCTCGTGACCCTTAAATCCTGAGGAAACTCAGACTATCTCAAATAAGAAGAGGGGATACTGGTAATTTCTCCAAGATTTTGGTATAAGAATGCCAAGTTTAATTGAAAATGCAGTATACATTCCATCATCCATATGTACTAGACCGTTTTAATGCAAAATAAGTTTTAATTCTTGTTTATATAGATTGCCAAAGTGAAGACAAAGAATAACCACGGTAAGAGGTTAGATCCATTTCTATATGCTCATAAGTGAACTAGAAAGAACACCTAAGCAAAGGAATTATTTATAGGAAGCAGAATTTGAAGAGAGATATCAAGAGATGTCAAAACTGATTGAAACATGCAGTCTTGATAGTCCTGAAATTCATAGTCTGCCTGCCTGTGTGCCTGACTGAATTTGTGCACGATGCTTTATATTCTTCAGCTGCTAACTCTGGCTATCAGTGAAGGCAGAAGAGAATTTAGGAATCATTTGTTACCTCTGCTACCCTCCCCTCGTCTTGCAGAGTGTATACATTAACCACTCTGATGCAATTGAAATGATAGAACTAATGCAGCTCATGGAAATGCCATTCTCTTCATTTAGGGAAAAAAAGGCAGTTTAAAATGGATTTCAAAAAGATTAAATTAGACAAGTGTCCTATACAAAGATGGCTTTTGATTATGATGCTGAATAATGATTACTTTCTCATCAATTTAACATTTTTACCAACAAAAAAACTCATTCACAGAAGAAGCACTGGGTGGGAATGATATACAACACACTCTATTCTCCTGTCAGGGTGCATGAATACAATGTCTTTGCACTGAAAGCTTTGAAGTTACACCATTATAAGCAATGTATAATAAAAAGAAAATGAGGTCCAGGTAGTCTTTTCATTATAGCCAGAGATTAATCATAGTTCTGTGGCAGTGGCCACACAACTTCAGTGTAACTGAGGCATTTATATAAGATGATTTGCAAATAAAAAAACTGCTGATAATATAAACATTATTACAATGTATTATTAGGTTTTTATCTCTTGTACTATTCTGATTTTACAAAAAGGCAAACTTATCTGTACAACAGTTAACTGACCTATTTAAAGTATCTTCAGACATACATCTGAAACCAGATCTCTGATCATCTTACCCTGATGTCTGCATAAAGACCAATAAAATTACTTTCTTTTCTACAAAAAGGAAAATAAATAGGCTTTTCACAATGACATCTTACATAGCTCCATATAAAGGCTTTGTCAGATGTAACACTGTAGGGATTCTCCCCTATTCAGGATCCATTAAAATCCAAATCATTCTGGAGATTTACATGAAAGTAAGATACATGCCTTGTTCTTGTTGTCCTGAAAACTTCAGAGCAAACCTATCTTAAATAAGTTTAGAAATTACTCATATTCTACAGTTTTAATTTACACGTAGTTCTCTTAGAGAGATACAGAAATTTAAGCAGAGAATGTATTGGGAAGTATTCATCTGAATTTCATTACCATACATTTCAAACTGGTATTTTCAAAGAATATCAGTTATCTATTCATAACCACTTCTTAGGGTGCAAAAGTACATTCTTATTATAAAAGCAAATTTAGGAGTTACACGTTAAAATTGCAGAAGAGATTTTTCTACTGATTTGGTGCAAACAAAAGAGAAACACTTCAATATTTGAAAAATAATCAGAAATCCTTTCCAGTTTCAAGACCGAGATATGTAATCAATTTTATGTTTCTTTAATTATGTTTCATAGCATAACCTTCTGCTGACAGACTACTCAAGGCTTATGTCAATCAGAATAATAAGTTGTACATGTTATTGATTTAACTATCACTTTGAGGAACTGGTTTTATTAGACTTTTTAACAGTTCCTTTTTAGACAAGCTAATTCTACAGATCTAAACAAATATAGATCATGTTCTCTTAAGATGTGCAATCGTTTTACCTTCCTTTTAGCCATCAATGATAATCAATTTAAAAATGGAGTATTCAAGCAGACATTCAAACTCATTGTGTTGGGCACATGAAAGACAGAAAGGTATGACTTAAGAAATATCATGTGTATGAAACAGTTTTACAGAGACATTTTATCTAACAAGTGATCCCTTAAAGTTTTTCTGTAGAACTTTTGACTACAAATCATATGGATTTTGTTTCCTCAATTCAATTTCATTACATACCCAAGATTTAAGGAACTTCACCAGGTTCTTTATGGTACAAAGTTCATCAGATCTCACATAAAATAACCTTCTTTTAAGTTTGGTGCAAACTGTCTTAGCTAATGTCTGGAAGTCCTTTCTTTTATATTCAAATAATAATATTATAAATTAGAAATAGCGAGACATTGCTTTCAGTGCATTTTCTCTGTCCCCTCTTCTTTTAACCTTTCCCAGCTGTGTGCTCCTAAATGGCATTTGCATTTCTACATTATGGATCTGTAATCCTTACCTCTGGGTTTATGTGCACATGTTTCCATCCTACATCACCTGCTATGTGCCCACATCATCCTCCTGCCAAACCAAGGTGGCCAGCAATATCTAAGGGTTATTACTTTGTAATTAAATGTTGCCCCAGTGGGGTGGACAGAAGGCTGCTGAATTAAGTGAGCTGAAGCTGTGGCTCGTGTCAAAAGCAAATGCTGCTCAGAGCACTGAGCCCCAGGAAGGCATCCAGAGTCCTTCTGATAGTATGGGGTTAAAAAT
>VZRX01009084.1:21573-65233 GCA_013398075.1 Notiomystis cincta | reverse complement strand
ATATTAATCCAACTGTTTGATATTTTTAATATCTGATAAATTATTAGTTCAGTGGGTAAGCCCTTTCAGAGAGTTCCATCACCACTGAATAAACTATTTGAGAATTTCTTGTTGATATTCCATCACAACTTTTTTTTTTTACACAAATTAGTCAAAATACAGACCATGCAGTGCTGATAGCACCTCTGTTAATATCTTTCTATAAGTGATACATTATCTTAGGCCCTAGAAATGCCTTGTATTTTGCAGCTCATGTGTTAAACAAATGAAAACAATATGAAACTCTTTAATTTGGTAGGTCCTAAATCACAATATTCCCTCTGATCTGAGCAATGCAGGGCTTTGAGCCACACAGTTTGATAAGGATCAATGATAAAAGATATGTGAGGTACAGTGGGGTTAGAAAAAACATCTGCTGACCCAAAAATTAAGCATGGGACACATTTTCCTGTGTGTGTCAAAGTGCTGGCATCGTAGTGGGGCTGCTCTCTTTTGTATGGATTGCAATCCAAACCTGATGTGACTTGGATTTATGTCTTGCAAAACAGAAAGAGAAATTGAAATGCAGTTGGAGAATGTAATTAATTGTATTTATTTCTAGGGAGCAACCAGCAGCTCACTCAGAGCAGGGCCTTGAAGAACTTAATAGTAACCATCAAAATAGCAATAAGAAAATGTAAATGCAGACATTTCCCATGATGTGTCAGCCTGCAGTTAGCTACAGGTGCACTTGGCAGAAATGCTGGAGAACAAAGGATGACAGTGGAGTGCAGATGTAGAGAGTGTTTCCAAACCCAGAGGGCTTCCAGCAATGTATATTAAAGATGTAAGATATTTCTTCTGAGCAAATACATGGAAATTGCATTTTCCTTTTCCCTTTCCCTTTCCCTTTTTAATTTTCCTTTTCCTTTTCCTTTTCCTTTTCCTTTTCCTTTTCCTTTTCCTTTTCCTTTTCCTTTTCCTTTTCCTTTTCCTTTTCCTTTTCCTTTTCCTTTTCCTTTTCCTTTTCCTTTTCCTTTTCCTTTTTTCCCTTTTCCTTTCTTTTTCTTTCCTTTTATTTTCCTTTTTCTTTCCTTTCTTTTCTTTCTCCCACAGTTGTAATTTAACATGTGCATCATTTGACATTTTCAAAGCACTTGCTCACAATGACACATCTCATTAGGACTCAGGTCTACCAATTCTTAATTCTGCTTATGAAAATTTGATTTGTATATAAACTGCTCTGAAGACTCCTACAGACACAGAAGTCTCTCTATAAATATAGAATGTTGGAAATCCTTTGAAAAGAGAGCAGGTTTAGGGATGTCTTGCATTTCCCAAAGGATGCTGAGCTGTAATTTAACAGTTCCACACTTCTGTCTTTTTTGATTTTAGGACTCTCTCTTACAGAGACCTTTGCATTCTTGCCTCTGGGCATGAAATAGGATCCACTTAGATCCATTTCAGATCTTCTTCCCAAATTTTATCCTCTCAGGACTTTTCAGAACCTCTGTAGCAACAGGTTAAGCATTTTTTTTTTGCTTCATGGTTGAATCATGGATCAGTTACCTGGAACAGCAGGTATGTGTTTGTCACTGAGTGTAGAAACACAATTTTCCACCATACTGGTGATTTCTTCCCATATCACAGGAGTTATTTTGTGTTTGGGGCTGCCAGATCTTGGCAAATTCTCCTTTTCAATCCATTTGTTCATTACAGGTGTCAAAACTGCAGAGCTGTAAACTGGATTGAAAAAGGTTTCCTTGGACTGGGTCAAAAGTGAAACAGAGACTTTTGGATGGACATAATATGGTGAGGATGTTCCCCAAATGAAGGGAAGTAATGGATTTTTTCCTATTTATTCCAAAAAAGCCTGGAGGTTTTTTCCAAGAGTTGTGGAGTTCAGCAGAGAGGTTTGGGTGTGGCAATAGAAAACTCCTTCAGTGCCCAAATTGCTGGGAGATATTTTTTAACTCTCAATCCTTTTAACTCTTCCTTCAAAATTACTTCTGTAGGGTTTACAAATTACTTCTCTTGGGTTTCATTCCAACCAAACCTGGGATTCTGCTTTTCTTGTGTGTCCTATGCATGTTGATTTTTAAATTCAGACCTCTCAGCTGTACTGAATTTTTGTCTCCTCCCGAATCACCAGAATAAGTGGGGCTGAGAACTTCAGACAAGGACTTCTGGATGCTTTTAGCCTCAAATTAAGAGTAAGAACTGAAAGAGAATTCTCAGAGGAGAATTCAGTTAAGTTTTAAGTGAATGAAAGCCACCCACAAAAGAAAAAGTGAACGTTTCTTACCACAATTGAAATGGCTAGAAAAAAAGCAATGGTTTTTAACTGTTACAAATGCAATTTAGAAAGTTTAGACATATAATTCTTCTTAAATGCAGCATTTGAAGATCTATGTTTATTTTATTTTTAATAGATTTATTAGTAAAAAGGAACTGGAAACTGTTGGTAGTGTGCAATAGCCCCTGAAATGTGATTTAGAATATTTCAACTATTTAAAAAGTAGAGTTTTATTTTTATTGTGAATTGACAACAGAAAAGTGTTGATATTTTATGCTATTTCATCCTTTGGACATCTCTGCTAAACTTCAACTTAATGTTGAATTGGTTGCATACGAAAATTTGATTTATTTTTTAAAGTAAGGATGGATTCTTAAACATCCTGGATTGTTATGTTTGCACTTTTTGTGATCAATTCTGTGTTTAAGTCTCAGCTGTCCTAGATAATTCTGTTTCCCCAGACTGTCTTTTACAGCTCCATGTGGATTGGCAAAGTTATATTTCACATTTAAATTGCTGTATGGAAAGATGGACCCAGAGTTGAGGAGTGTGCAAGAGCAAACAGAATTTTCTGTTTCCCCCACTTCTATCCTTATTTTTTACAGGTGATTCTTCACCATCCTGGCAAGACTTTTTTTTTTCATGTGAAGAGCCTCCATTTCTCCTGAGTAGAATGAAATATCTTTGCTGAGGAGAAGGAACATGAGATTGCAATTCAAATAATAACAATCTTCCAACTAAACCATTAATAAGTGTTTTGGTTTTTTTAAAAAAACTCCTACATTTAATATTCCAGAACAGGAAGTCAGAGAACATAACCAAATCCAACAAACCTACAGAAGGCATAATGTTTATTATTAGCATCACATCACCATATGACAGTGACAGGTGGTGATCTACAAATGCCCCCACAGTCACCAGCAGCTCTGTGGGGAAATGAGAGCCTTCCAAAAGTGCCATTTTATGGCAGTGTAGAGCAATTCAAACCTGTTCTCATTAGATAACTGTAAGATAAATTTCAAAGTTAATATTTGTGGTGTTTGAAAACGTGCTTTTTTAGATTATTGGCTGTGTGGGATGCTGCATCCTGTATTTATATTGATTTGCAAGAGCTGCATGCAGACCTAGCAATCATGTATTCTGGAGCTTCCTAAAATAACCCTGTGTCCTAATTTTTCAAGAGATGGGAGGGAAGGAATTTATATAAGAGGGTCTCAATTAGCAAATGCAAAATTATGTTTAAACAGAAATCTCTTTCAGAATTTCCCATTAATTTTATTATTTTGTTGAGCTGTAAATTGTTTTAATTGATGTAATCTTCAAAATAAAAATGCCTATTGATCTGTGAAATGATACAATCATATTGTTTACTTCTAAATTGGAATATGATGTGAGTGTGGTGATAATAAACACAAATTTTCAGCTTCAGTGTATCATGCATAAGCAGGATGAGGAGATAGAATTTCCCAGTTATGAACTGCTAAGAAAGGAAGAGTTTTAGATTTATGTGTCAGTCATTTTTTTTGAAATTTTTTTTTGAGGCATGCTAGAGGTGCTTTAAGCTAAAGAACATAAAATTAGGATTAAGGCAATGCTTTTATCCACCAGTGGTGGGTGTGACAAGAACAGTGACATGAGAACAGATTTACTACTCAAGTATAAAATCTAATGGACCACTTTAAGCCCTGCCATAAAACTGGAATTCTTTTTGTGCCTAATTGAAGGCCTGAAAAAGAGGAAATTGGACCCAAACCCTATAAAATTAGCTTCACCAGAACAAAGTGGGAACAGATGAGCCACCCACAGTGGCTCTGTAATAATAACACTGCAATATTTACAGTGCTGTCTTATTTGGATTGCTTGCTCCAGACCCTCTTTGAGTCTTCCCCCACATATTTAATCTATTTATTATGGATGGAACTGCTGGTGATGCTGATGGACAAGTTAGTGGCACCCTCACAGTCTTGTCAGAGAGTTATTTCTTGGGCAGGTGCTTTTTCCCCCTTTCCCAAGGTGTTTTCTTCGAAATAACACAGATATTTCTGGATAAGGTGGCTGTGTTTTTGAGAATAATGCTAGTCAAAAAGTGGTATTAAGTTGAAGGGAAATTTGGTATGTTAGTAAGTTGGACCACTGTTTGAAATCTGGCAGGGAATCAGGAATGTGAAATGCTCAAAATACCCCAAATTTAACCAACTTAAAAGGCTCCCAAAATTGCACATGTGCAGTAAAGATGTGTCAGGTCAGCAGCTTAAATCTTCTGAGGCTTTTCCTCTGTGCTGGATGTGCTGGAGGCTGCAGAGCCTGACCAGGGGCTTCCCTCAACTGGCCCCAGAGGGTGGGAACTGAAGGAGAGGAGAATCTCCTGTCCACATTCCTGGTGCTGGTGCTGTGACATCCCAGGGGTGCCAGGACACTCACTTGAAGTGGAGATTGGGACCATTGACTTTAACAAGTTCTAGCTTAAAGCAAATGCCTGTCAAAGCTTAAAAAAATTAAGCCAACCAAAAATAAAAAATCGATTTTATGGGATATTTTTGATAGCTCATAAAGTGCTGTTGATAAAAACAAAATGACAGCTTTGTGTTATTAGAGCTTTCTGATTGTGTTGTTTGGGGTTCAGTGATCTGCTTTGCAAAGTAAACATTTCTAGGAGTAACAGAAGCCTTGGAAATGTTCAATGAATTTTTATATGACAAGAATTACTCTGAAAAATCAAATGGAAGGCCTTTAAGTTGGATCCACAAATTGAAAGGCACTTCTGATCATTCTGCATGTGTCAGCTCCCCATTTGGGAAAAGGCTTCACCATCCCCTTTCCTCCTGGTAGCTGTGGAATTACACTGGGATTTGTGAAAAATACCTTAGAAAACCCCATGAGCAAATGAATAATTAATTTTATCATCACAGTTTGAAACAGTAAGTAGATTACAGAGCTGTTTGTTACTAAAAGAAGTACTGAAAACACTAAATGGCTTCCTGCTCAATGAGAACAATTCCTCTGTAAATGAAATTAGTGATTCAGTGGGTAAATGTGACCATAACAATATTACAGTACCTGAACACAGGTTTTATGCTGGGATTTGAGAGCTTTTACATCATTGACTTTAATATTCTTCCAGCATTCTTTTTTGGGTGATGATTTAATAACTGTCAAAGTGGGGCTTTGATGCTGTACAAGGACTTGTTTTTTGCATATTGATGAAGATTTACTTGCATATTTGTAAATTTGATTATTCACTTGAGGAGACTTGGGTACATAAGTGGCTTGAAAAGCCTCACCCACCAGCAATTTGTTAGAACATAATCTGCTCTAATTTCATCTCCTAGGAATATTTTTAGGGTCAGATATTATATTTAGTGCAAGAAATTAATGATTAGGCCTCTTAACATTCTGAAGTTGTGTTTTCACTCAGACTTTTTCGACAGCCCCATCACCAGAGCCTCAAACATATCCCAAATAATGAATTTTTGGATTTCTGCCTTAGAGAATGCAGTGGACAGGTGATAATGAAGTGCAGGTATATTTCAATCTCTCTTGGAGGCCCAAAGCAGATCTGTCCTGCTGGCAGCTTCCTCTGCATATTGATTCCTCTATTGGTAAATTCAGGCAGATTCTTATTACCCTCTTAGCACTTTTATGGAGGCCAGACACGTGCCCTGCTTTCAGAGAAGGGGATGGAGCAAAATTATTGCAGCAATCTTGGAACCCACATCTGCTAGAAAGTCCCTGGTCTCCCCTCCATAAAAATATCACTGCTGTTCAAGTCAGCTCCTCTGTGTGTTTATTACTCCACCAGAACATGGGAAACTTCTTTTGGATCTGGCAGAAAATTCACAATAAGAAAGAGAATAAAACAAGCTGTGAATGGAAAAGCATTTTTGGGATAAATTTTAGATTTGAGTGATCAATTAGACAAAAATTACATTGTCCAAGTGTTTTGGTTTCTTCCCTCAGAACAACTCATCTTTCATTTTCTCCTTTTTTCTTCTGTATTTTGTTTCTCTTAGGAAGAGAATAAACTGACTTATCTGGGTGGTTCCTTTTATTTTTCTTTTCCATTTTAAGTCTTCTGGATATCAACAGTTCAGGAACCTTAGTGATTAAAATGTGGAATATTGGTGCTTTTAGACTCCTCTACTGAGGAGGTTTTGAAAAATTAGAGTGAAAAATTAAAAAGAAAATCAATTAAGGTGAAAAACAGTGAATGAACTTTAACACCTATTGCATTTAGTAGTTATAGAATGAGAAAGCAGGGCCAAATAATTTGAAATGCTCCTTTTAAGAAGTATTTATATTAAAGCACACAGTGAAGAGAGAATAAAAAATAATGGGATGTACTTGAAAACTTTTCCCGGTGAATTTTTTATGAAATCGATTTGAAATTTTTGGAAGGGGTAAAATAATATCAAATCATATAGGATAGAAATGATGCATATTTTCAGTGTTTCTAGAACCAAAATGTGCACCCTTGGCATTAGTAGAGACCTTTTAAAATGTCCTTAAACCCACTTATTTCGGAGTGGGCGCTGAGCGACTCAAACAAAAACATTTTGTAAAGTATATTTATAGTCCCCTAATTTTGCCTTTGCAGGTGTATCTCCCAGGGGAGGTGTGGTCATGATGACATCCATCCTTCTGGGGCTGCCAGGATTAAACCTGCCCATAAAACAGAGAGGGAACAAGGAACTACTTCAGGGGTGGCACCGTTCCATGGTGAGTTAATGCCCAAGCCAAACCTCCTTCCTTTAAGCACCTTCCAACTCCTCCTTGCTGGCCATTAAACACCCAGGATGGCTTTAAACATAACCAGAACCATGATTCAGCTGAAATTTATTCTCTTTAATATTGATCTGGGTGTTTGTGCTGTTACATCCCCCCTTGTGTGTGTGAGTTTCCCGTGGCAGTGGCGAGGGAATTCCTGCTGCCATCCCACTTCTGGCTGTCCCTTCCAGCCATAATCCATGATTTCTCCCCATCTGTGTCTCAGGGAGCAGTTTCTCATAATTGCCACCTAAATGTTTAATGTGACACGAGGAGGGATGGATGGGCTGAGGTCTGGGAGTGTGGAGTGAGGATGAGCTGGGGAAAGGCTCTGCCAGAGAAAAGTCTGGGAACAAAAGGAATTTAAGTTCTCCTGGAGGAGAACCCCCTCTCCTGCACCCAGAGGTTCTTTCTTTGGGTTTCTTTAAGATTATGAATCCATGTGGCACTCAGAAAACAAAGGCTATGCATTAATGGCTCCACTCTACTGAGTTGCTCATTTAAAGAGACACAGTTTGACTTCAAATGTTTTAAGAAAACCTCTTCTTTCAAGTCAATAATTACCTCCAATTTGTTTATGTATTCATACTTTCTAAATTCAGTAAATTTCTGCACAAGAAATGATTTTAAGCAAATTCAAACACTTGTTTNCTGAAATAATTCATTTATTTATTATTATTATTAATATTATTCATTTATTACCATTGCAGACATGGCCACGTAAACACAATTTGAGAAGAGTTTGGAAGATGTTTTTTAAATTATTTATCTAATTTATACTATGTTATTTTGTATTTCTTTTGCCTTTGTTTTGTCAGTAGCTTGTGGCTGTGTGTGATTTTGGTGGAAAACATTCTGTTATTATCACTGTGGATCAGGAATACCCTATGACCATAATTTCTGGCTCTTTGCCACAGACCAAAACACATATTTTTTAATATACTGAGCTGCTGGTTTGGGAATGAATGGAAATACTTCCTTAAAATTGTGGTGTTCTGCTCTGATTTTTTTTTAATTACTATTTTCATACATTTCCTCAATCTGCTTTTCCTTAGCTTATAAACTAGGTTGTCTTGCAATTAAACAATTTATTTTTTTTTAAAGAAAAATATTTCTGGTCCTTCTAGGTTATTTCTCAGTGGAGTCATGCTGAGTTGTATGAGCTGAGTAACTAGATTTAGAGATGTGTGCTATCAAAATAATAAAAGTCAAAACTTATGTGTATATGAAAATGATAGGAAAATTTAGAATAGTTTTATAGAGGCACTTTAGACACCATGAAGATCATTTAAAATTTAAAAAAACTCTTTTGAAAAATTATTTTCTCTTCTCTGGTAAAAATAATCTTTGAGAGCAAGCACTGGTAAAGCTTGGGAGAACTGAGTAGAGTATTGAGTGAAACAACAGTGACCCACTGCTCATGTGGAAACAACATCCACTGACAGCAATTCAATACAATCATAGAAATATCTACTGTGAAATGGTCATTTTTTTTCCCTTCTTCTGTTTGATATCTGAGGTATTTGGGTTTCTGAGCATGTACCACCTTGTACAGATATTAGATAATTTAAATCAGGGAATGTTTCCTGGTACTGTGCACTTCTTTCCTGATTTTCCCTTTGTGATCCAATACAGTAATTTGCTTTACACCTTTGAATTATTTTGGATCCAGGTAGAAGTTGAAGGTGCTCCATAATCTCCTGGCTTTTGGATGTGTGACTTTGCAGTTATTAACCCAGGGCACTGAAGGTGGGTCTATATCTGACTTCTAATCAAAACCAAATCTGCTTCACCTTCTCTGTGATAAGCCTGGGTTTTGACTTTCTGTGAGCTCTGCAGTGATTTGTGAGTGATACACAGAATGAAAAATCCTTTTTCCAGAGAAAGGGCAGGCAGACCTCAGATATTTGCTCAGCTTGTTAGCTTTACTTAAATTTCAAACAGCCAGGAAGAAAATCAACAGAGAAATCCTAACTGTTAAAAAGAGCCCTCAGAAAACACCAAAATAAACATGCTCTGACATAGCAGCTGGGGATATGCCTACTCATGATGGAGATGTATAAATCTCCTTTCCTGCCCTACAACATCAATAAAAAATTGCATGGCAGTTCCAGGGCACCACCTGGATTCATCCCAGTTCCCCAGGTTTGCAGTCCTGCCAGATTAAATTCATGTACAAACGTGTTCCTACGGGAAGGAGATTTATGTGTCTCTGCCAGACACAATGTGAGACTCAGTGTAGTAATAAATTGGCTTGATGAGTGTGTGTGAGCCATCCCACTTCAGTTATACCACCCTGTCAGTGCTGCAGTGACACACACCTCAACCCCAGCTTTGTTTTGGTCAGGCTTTTAGTCAGCCCTGCTTTATTTTCCCCTCATGGCTCTGTTTGAAGTGCAGGAGCAGCCAATAAACCTGTGGGGGATCCCCTCCTGCACAGCCTGTGCCCCACAGCTTGGGGGGTTTGCCTGCCTGGGAAGTTCCACCTTGCAGCAGAGACATCAATGAGCCATCAGCATCACCTGTGTTTGGAACCTTTTCTCTGTGCCTGAGAAGGAGACTCCTCTGCTTCACAGCCAGTCTGCTCCTGGGACCTACCTCAGGTGTGTTCCTGATTCCAGCCATCTCCCCAAAATCCCACTGAAGATAACTTCAGATTGATTTTACTTACCCAGGCATGAATGAAGCAGTTCTAACTTGACTGATCATCATTGTTAGCTCAGTCTCCTGCTCCTCTTGAGGTTTTGGCAGCCTCTCTCCACCCCATTTCTGTGATTTCTTGCATCATATATTGCTGTACTCAGAGAATTTCAGTCTATGCAAGGAAAAATAACACCCAAACCCACATATAATGAAATACTTTGGATTTTTAATTCACTCATGGGCAGATCCATTTTCAAATGTCACTTAAATTTGAGGGATGCTGGTGAGGCCATTTCCAGCCCTACCAGTGTTTGTCTTCCTCTTGTAGAAGACATTTCAGTACCTCCTGGTGCTGCTGAAGTGGAGGATTTTGGGCATAAAGCAGTGATGCCTGAGCACCCCTGCACCTGGAGTCAGCCCATACCTCTGGGTACAAAGATGTTCAGTGGAGGCAGGAGGATGCACAAGGCTCAAGTGTTTCCTGTGGAACATTTTTGAGGGCCTTTTCTAGTGCAAAGACTTGCCAGGCAGCTGTGGCAGGCTCTGTTTCTGTGCTGTAGCAGAGTTCTGTAAATAGAAAGCAATTTTGGACAGTCTGTACCAAGAGTTTGTGCTTGGCAGCAGTTTTTTATTTCAGCTTCATTACAACTCTCAGTGATTTTAAAAAAAAATCACTGAAAACAAACATCAAAATTAGAGTTCCTCACAGGAGACTTAAATTCTGCCAGCTCCCAAGATAACTTAGAAAAAAAACCCAGTATTTTTCTTCCTCTTTCAGTGAGAATAGCTCAGGACATTTAGATCCTTTTTAGGGGGCTGTCAAATGATGAAAATTAAAATTTATAAATTCATTATTTTCAGTTGCAAGTTAAGTCCACCAGACCTCTTTCTGTGTGTATTTTTGGTGGCAGTAGAGACAACATCAGGTGCTGGGGGTGACTCCACTGTTGGTCAGCTGTAAAGGATTGAATTCAATTGGAATGAACTTCCACCTGAGTTTGTTTTTGAAAGAAAAAAAACTCCAGCTTTGCCATTTTGGAAAATAGGTTGGACACTGGAACTTTTAAAAAAAAAAAAGGGTGTGCAATCTTTTCCAAAGTTATTTCACAGTTTCAGAGGTTTTTCTTCGTGTATTCTTTGATTGTTTGTTGCTGGAGGGGGGCAAAACTTTAAATCAAAGATAATGGCACAAAGTGGTCTGTTTGGGTGTGTTGGCATCCCTGGCTTAGCACATTTCCAGCTGACCAACTGTGCCTTCCTCCTGGGCAGTGCTCTTACAATTCCACAGGTAAAAGTCCTGGATGCACCCAGTTCCTCCTTTTATTTCCAGGAGCATTGACAAACAGTGGTCAGAAAGAGACAGAGAGTGACAGGAGATAAAGAGCAGAGGGCAGAGGCTTCAAAATGTGTTTAAAATGTGGTTTTTTTGCTAATATAAACCTGTGAGCTGTTTACTGCTCAGCTCACAGGTTTATATTAGCAAAACCAATCAATTAGCAGTTTTGCCAGTGTCTTTTGGGGTTCCTAGCCAGGGAGAACAAGGGGTTTGAGCCAAGGTAAATCACAAATTCAATAGCTGCATCTGCCATCCAGCAGTTATCCTGGGTGAGGCATTATTTATTGCTGTAGAAATGTAGAAACTGCAGTTTTAAAATGTAATTCCAGAGTTGCTGCTGGACATGATTCCTCCTGTGCCTGTAGGCTCATATGTCCAGTGCTTCCTCTGGCATCTTCATGCTGAAGGACAATTTTTTCCACTGGGACATTAAACAGGGCATTTCCCATCACCCTTTTTAAAATTTGAGGTATGATCCTCCTATATTTTGGCAATAGATTACTAAAAAAAGGAAAAATTATTTTGTCCAGGCAATTTTTATGTGAATATGATCTGAAAGGAAAAATCTACATTTCAAAGCAACTTCTTCAAATATAATGAAAAAAGCCTCCACTTAAATGAACACTTCAGGTTGGTTTCTAGAGAGTTAAAAATGTTATCATATCTATAGATTTCCATTAGAAGCTACTGAATTTTGAAAATGGCATGCAAGGAATGAGAGGTGATGAAACTCACACAACAAATAGCTATTCTGTATTCAATATCCATTAGTTCAGAGCATCATTTCAAGAGCTCATCAGTCTCATGAAGCAGAGACCTTATCTCAGCAGGTTTTATAATTGAAGCTGTCTGTTGTGAGTGAAGGAAAGGGAGGTTGCAGAACATTGTCTGAGATGCAGAAATGCATCTTAAAGGGCAAAGGGTCTGTGGAGGAGCTCTGTGCTCCCCTCTTGAATGTCTGTGTGAAATTCATTATTGTGTTAAATTTGGCATCTGACAGAAGTGATCCTCAAAAGGGCAGAAGAAATGCCTTCCTCTCTTTTGGCCTCTTTTGGATATATTAATTTTAATTTATGTTTTTTGTTCCTTGTTGAGACATAGAAGGACTGAAAAGCAGAGGGTTTAGAACATAAAGGTATTTAAGGTTGGAGTACAAGTGCTGCCCACTCAGCCTTGTCAGAAGAAATAATGCAATGAAATTATCAGTGAAAATGTCTCATTGGAATCCAACGAGCCCAAAAGATTTTTAGGCATAGTTTTAAATAATTGTTGTTTAATTTTGGCTGGCAATGTACTGAAATGAGTGGCAGAAGTGTTTAACAAAGGTTCCAGATCTCCGCTCTTCCACAAATTACTTTGGGTACAAATCTGAATATTTTAGTAATTTGTATTGTGGGAGAAGGAGTGAACAAATTAATATCTCCAGAAATATTTAAATTTTTTAGAAGTATCCTATTAAAAATTTAAACAATTCCCAACCCTCTTGCTTTCCCTTTCTCTCAGAATAAACTAGACACAAACCCCTCTTACTTCTTCAATTTTTCTGCTAGCAAGCATGACAAAAATCCCCCAAGTCTTGCCATTCATCCCTCAAACTGATCATATAGAAAGGATTTTTTGGGTCAATTAACTGCTCTTGATAACATGAGTGGAGTCCATTGTGTGCCAAAATGTCAACTTAACTTCAGGCAGTACCTTTAGCTTTTGGGAGAGGCTGGAATTCTTTGTTTTGCTGGGTTACCCTGCTTTGCAAAGCCAGACTCATGGGCTTGCTGCCTAAACTGGCTCACAGCACCAAATTTCAGATTAATGGAGGCTGAGAGTTAAATGCTCTGTCACAAACCAGGGGGAAGGAATGAACAGGAATTCCATCAGGAGTCTATTAAAGCCATCCCTGTTGCTGCAAGCCAAGCCTGCTTGCTGCCATCACAGATTCATCTTCATTTGATATCAGTGCAGGGTGGAAATATATTTGTCAGGCTAGGCAGAATTATTAAAAGGGGGGAAAAAAAAGGCCTTGATGTACATATTTTCCCCCCATACCCACTCACAAAAGAAGCAACCCAAAAGCCTCCAGCAATATTTTCAGGCTCTGTGCTGGTCCCAGGTGATGCTTTTCTTTTAGATAGTCTTGCAGTGACAGCAAACCTTTAACTGAAACATCTTTCACTGAAGCTTTCCTCATAAAAGGCTGAAAGAGATAACACAGGGAGAAGACAGGCTGTCAGGAAAATTGATGGTGGGAAGGAATCTCAGCTTTTTTCTTTCACCAAGCACTAACAAAGTGCCTGATCAGTTACTTAAACTCTTCCCAGTGTTCTAGGGCTCAGAAGTGTCCTGTGCAAAGAAAATAAAATTAATTCTGTGTAGCTCTTCCCACAAGGAAATGGCAGGCCCACCCAAACAGGAGCCAATGGATGGTGGTGCTCCAACTGCAGTGCTGTGAGGAGGAATTTTAAGGTTTGGTTTTGTACAGGGGCAAGAAAGGGGTTTTTTCCTCCCCTTCATGGGCACAGGGCAGCCAGTTATTCAGGATTTGTGCTCAGTGATAATGGCATGTCTGCAATTGATGGCAAAGCAGTTCTAAGGACAGCAGTGGAAGTGATTTTGAGCTCTGGCACCAGAAAACTGCTTCGCTGGGGGTGGAGGGAGGGGAGAGAAAGAATTCAGTGTGGGCTTCTTTCCAAGTGTTTTGTTGTTGTCTAGACTGGATTCTGTGCTGTTTGCTCTGCTTACATAATATTTCCCATCACAAGTTTAGATTTTAGGGCCACTTTTGTGTGAATGAAGTGTCCCCTTGCCACTCCTTTCTGAACCCCTGTGCTGATGTTCATAGGAACGACCACATCCCCTCTCTGCTGTGTGAGGGAAATCAAAACAGCCAAATTTAGCAGGCAGAAGGTGTACAAAGTGCTCTGAAAAGGCTCCAAATGAAACTGTCAGCCTCCAGTTTGCATCTGTGTGCACGTGACCACTCCCTGTTTGCTAAATGCTGCTGCTTTTAGGAAGAAAAAGAAAAATTGAGCTATCCAGGAGAATAGTACTGAGATAAATTTACCCACAATAAGTAGAGCTGTGAGTTTCTGCCTGTTTCAGAGTAAGGCTCAGTTTTCTGATGTACTCTCATAGTTTGGAGTTGTCTGCAACCACTGCCCCTGACACCTTGAGTTCAGTGACCAATTTGATGTAAAACAATCAATGAGTTTGGAGAACATGAATGTAAATCCTTGTTCTGTCACTGTGCTGCTTTTCAGTGCTCCTCATTTTGTTGTGCACTTATTTGGCTTCATTATTCCTCTCAGGCCTTATTTCCTACCCCAGAGGAAATCTTTCTCCTTCCAGTCTGTGGGATGGTTTTGTTGGAAATATCTCCCAACAGAGAGTGAGTTTTGCTGCTTCCCTTGGAAGGGGCTGCAGGGAAAGCTGGATCTGCTGTGTCCAGGGAATCTGATTTCTGCTTTCCCCCTTTTCTTAAAGTTTGAGCTGTCTACAGAAAGTGCAGCACCACCAGGAGTGGAGAGCAAGCTCTGCAGAGTTTTAGATTCTTGGGGTGGATCTCAGCTTCAGCACTCAGCATTGAATTGAGTGAGATCCCTGCTGGTCAGGCTCTGTGCCACAAATCCCATAAAAGCCAGGCTGCAGCAGGGTGGGAAGATTATCCTGGATCTCATTGCACTTCCAGCTCCTGCTGTCCTGCTTAGAACTCAGGGAAATTGATTCTCCAGCTTAGCCTCCAAGGAGAGAAACTTTTCCAGACTGCCATCTCTCAGGACAGAGCAAAGCCAATTGATTTCCAGGAATAATCCACAAATAAAAATGCCTTTAAAGGGTGGCTTAAAGACATGAGGTTTCTGTTTTCAGGCTCAGGCTTCTGGAGCAGGAATAAGAAGCAGAGAGAGTGTGTGGAGGCAGATGAGGTGCAGATGGGGGTGTCTGGATGTCATTCAAAGTGGATGTTTTGTCTCCTGCCTTCTCTGCCTTCCTGTTGGGTTTATCCAGTCCTATCAGCCTCAATATGCTGTTTATTTCTGGCTTATAGCTTCTGCTTTTCTACAAATACAATTTTTTTTTATTGTTTTACAAGCCTTCAGAGTTGTTTTTTTTTCTTAGGCCACAGCTGGAATTTTGAGATAACTAGAATAACATTTCTTTACCTTAGGAGCAACTTACTATATATTTACTATATATCCTTCTTAATATGGGCAGACAAGCTGCTAAATGCGGATCTTTTTCAAGAATGGTAACTGTTTTTCAACTTTCATTTATTGTGAGTGATGTGAGCAGTTTAAAGGTGCTTGTGTGAGTATCTTTTCCAGTCAAGGAGAGAAGATTTCTCCAAAAACCAGCTTTGATGCTTGGAGTTCATCCCTGTAGTGCCTCTCTCCTTTGACTAAAAACCACAGACCCAGGGCTGGTGGTGATTCAGCAGAGAGAGGCTTTTCTTACAGACCTTTTATTATTTAATGGATGCAAAATCATTAGAAAAATTTATTATCAGTATGTGCTTGATGCCTCACCTGAGCAGCCAACTCCCTCTCCTTTGCCTTTCTATTGTACAAAAACTCAGGGCAGTTTCTCCTGCATTTTCTGATTGTTGTTTATTGTCTACTTGCCCCTCACCCTAATCCTAAATCCACCTAAAAAATCCCTAGGGAAAAGCTCAGCTCTGCAGAGTTACTTAGGAGAACTTTGCATTGTCTCCCTGTAAGCATCCTGTGGGCATCATGTGACCTTAAAAAAGAAAATATTGCTTTCCTGCAATATACTAAATGAAATTTTTCTGGTCTCAGTGGGCTAGATGATCTCTTTTACTCAGTTAAAGATTTGAATTGTTCTACTTTTTCATGGAATATGTAATTCTAGGTAAGATAAAAGATTTTGTGGTAGATCCAAAAATGAAAAGATAGCAGAATTCCTGCCAAGTTAATATTATCATTTTTGTTTGCTTGTCCTTGTTTTTTTTAATGGGGGAAGGGAAGGAAAGAGAAAGAAAATCTTGTTCCAGCCTCGCTATAAATAATGTTATCTAAAGATTAAGTCAATTTATCTAGTTGGGAAAAGATGAGTAAAATATGGATATACTTATGTTTTTTCCATTAGAAATGAAAGACTCCTCCTCCAGGTGTTGATTTTCAAAGACTTCTACATGTTTTCCTTACCTTGGTAGACCAATTTGTAAATGAATTTTAAAATCTCAAAGTTTTAAATTTTAAGAATAAATATAGCTTTTGTCTTCTCCTAGTTAATGCTCCAGAAAACTGAAGATGTCAGTATTTGGCATTTTAAATCCTTACTTGTAGTTGTAGGCTGTTAGTAATGTAGTACTTGTGTGAGAAAAAAACTAATTAAGAGTGGCTGTTCAATCTAAATCCACTAAAAGTGACTTTTGTATCCCTTCATGGCTGATTTGTGTGTGGATGTTTTTATTGTGCAGCAGAGATTTTAGGGGAGTAAGCCCTTGTGTGGGATCAGGGACAGAAATAAATGCATTTTATGTCAGCACAGCCCAGCACATTCAAAATTAAATCCGTGCCTGTTGAACAGAAGAGCATTTAGGCAATGCCTGATCTGGGAGTCCAGGAAGAGAAATTGTTCCTTCTGATCTTCTTTGTGGCAGAATGGGGAAAATCTTTCAGCTGGTCAGAACATCTCCTGGGGAATGCCAGCAGATTTGGGTTTGTGTCCCATCTTAACTTCGCCTTTGTTTGAGCAATTGTCAGTCCATTCAATCTGCCCCGTGTCAGTTTGCCCATGACAGAAACCTCTGAGTGGTTTCTCCACCTTCAGCTTCACCCACAGGGTTTCTCTCCTTATTTTCATCCTTCCAGCTGAGGAGGGAGGGAGAGTGAGGGAGCTGGCAGCCAGACAGAGCCAACCCACCACAGATGTGCAGGTTGAAAAATGTTTTATATAACAACAGTGATCCTTTGCTTTAACCTGAGATTCCCTTAGTTGTTTTTTTTTTCTTTTACCACTTTAATATTTAACAATCCTTCAGTTACAGCTGCCTCTCTACAAATGCCTGAACTTTAAAACTTTCCCTGTGAAAAGTTTCCAAACACCACAAATCTTGCCACTGCTGTCATACTTGATGTGTGAGCTCTCCAGAACTTCCCTGAGAGAATAAATGCTTCAGACAATTGGAAAGCTCTTGTGCCCTGGCTCTTCCCTCTTGTACTTTTTTGGACATGACTCAGTGAGATAAAGATGTCCCAGCACCTCTCCTGCAGAGGAAGCAGAGAAATAACACCAACTTGTCGTTCCAAATAAATTGTCATAAATGATTACTTAAGGGGTGAGAAGAAACAAGTTCACACTGTTTATTGGAAAAATAACAGTATAAAGCAAAAGCACTGAAGGATCATTAGGTTTTGTCATACTGTGAAGGAAAACTGGGGGCTGAGCTGTGTTCATATGTTCAGCCTTTGGCAGATAATCGTTCTGTAATTCTGTGCTGCTTCTGACAGCAGGAAAGTCATTGGATCTTGATTCCCTTTCCCTTTTATTTGTATGGATCTGTGCTAAGCAAACCCTTTAAATCATGCTCATTCAGGGAGCACTTCAGTGCAGTGGTCACACTGATATTGTTTAGTCAGCTGTGCAGAGGTGGATTTAAACCTCCAGTGCAGTGTTCTCCTGAACTCAGAACACAATCTCAAGGCACTCCCCAAATGTGGAATCAGAATATCTGGCAGCAGGGTGGTTTTCCAGTTCAAATCTAAGGCTGTAACCTGATTTTTTTTCTTTTTAATTAGTTTAAAATCTCAGTCTATTTCCATCATAACTTTAATGTTTCTTCCCCTGCTCGGTCCAGATGGCATTGCAGTAATTTTGTGCTTTATTATATAAACAGAATAATGTCATGGCATATAATTAATAAATATTGTCTTGTATGCATAGTTTTGCATCTATATCAGGTAGGTTCCTCAAACTAAACATGAATTGTTTATCCCTATTTTCCCAGGTGACACCAAGCCCATCCTTGCTTGTTGAGGTGACCATGGCTGGAGGGAGGAACTGAGATCAAATTCCTGATCATCTGAACATCCCAATCTCTGCTGTTTCACGTGGTTTCTTTTGCTTGCAGCAGAGTGGAGAGTTTGTTAAAAATATTTTCTCATTATGGATGTTGAGAGGATGAGCAGATGTGATGGAGAAAAGCATCTGAATATAAAAAAAATAATGTTTGCAAATTGAAGTAATAATTTTAAAATTAGTATTAATTTTGAGAATAACACCTGCAAGATGCTGTTCTATACCACAAACAGGAGTGGGAAAATAAATTGCTTAGTAGCAGTTCTTCAGGAAAGGGTTTTGGTGTTACAGTGGTTTGTAAATTGAATGTGACCCTACAGTTTTAAATTCTTGCAGGAAGAACAGGAGCCATGCTGGGTTGTATTTGAAAAGGACTGCAGCCTAGATGATGTGTAAAATAATGGCTCTGCAGTCATGTCTTAGTGTATTTTAAAAAAAAAGAAATAAAAAAGTACTCTATGAAAAGAGTTAAAGAGCAAGCATCAAAAGGTCAGGAACTCAGATATCTTGGGCCTTAATGACCTGGAATTATTTAGCAGAAGGACAAAATTTGTTTTCCTTGTGATTGACAGAACAAGAATTACTAAGCTTCAATTCAAGCAAAAGGGAGGCATCTAATCATTAGCAACTTACTACTGGTGAAACAGCAAAGTGGAGTTTTGAATCTCAGTCCTCAGAGGTTTTAAAGTCAGGTTATATAAATACCAGTTAGGAAGGACTTGGACACGACACACATCTGCCTTGAAATGGGGCTGAAATAATAAATGGCTTCTCATGACCTGTTTCAGGCACATTTTCTGTGACTGGAGAATTCAGTGGGAGCTCCACTGAAATGTAGCAGCCAAGCCAGTAACCCTTGAACAGAAAAGATCCACCTTATTCTCTTATTTTCCCTGCCTTTGTCACCCTCTGGGTGAAGCTCTCCAGTCCTCACTTTTTGGCTTCCAGTTTTTTGTACCACTCCTGTGTCTGCTCTTGCTAGGATGATAGACAGCTTGCTTTTTTTCCCCCTCACACAAAAATAAATGGATTTAAAAGATGGCAAGCAAGTGTCAAATAATTCTGTCTCTTATCGTTAAACAGATTCAAAGATAACAAGATTGATATAAGAAAAATTACATTTCACATCTGACTTCTTGCTCTTGAGAGCATGCTTAATACAGAGTTAACTTAAACTAAATGAAAAGAATAAAATATTTGCATAATTGTATTCTGGAGGTCGCTGTTCAGGCTGTTGGAATCTCCTGGAACACAGGAATACATTGCTTTGTGGAGCTGCTGTTCCCAATTTCACCTATTTCATTTGCAGCAGAGCTCATTAATACCTCTGGTAAGTAGGAGAAATATTGTCTGATGTACTTGGAGATTAATTATGCTCGTGGCAGTCTCTCCTTCAGAAGAGTTCATTCCAACAATAGCAGTTCCTTCTGAATTCACTTCAAATGTCATGGTGATAGAAGGCAATTTTGGGAATAATGCAAATGTGAGCATCAGTAGCTGGGAGCTATTTTGTTTTAATGAGGTCTGAAGTAACATTCCTCATATGCACTGCAGCCTCCACCACTGGCATGGTAAAGTAATACAGAGATCACAAATAGGACTAAATTTGTGTAATTCACCTAGTGCTGGAGCTAAATTTAGGTAGCAGCTCCATTTTATTTCTGCAGATGACCCCCAGATAGTTTGTTTCTGCCAAATTATACCTTATTAAGGTTCAGTGTATTTTATTATAACTCTGATCTCTCTGTTTATTGTTAGTAGGGAGGGCTTGATATTGTATTTCAGGAAGGAGAAAGCACAGCTCAATTTCATGAGATGCAAGGCCAAACCTATCAGTTTGCCAGGAGGCTGAAAAAGGAGGGAGTGGCAGCTGTAATAGTAGCTGTGATTTTCAGAAACATCTTGCCTGCATCCTGGAATTTCTCCTTTTATGCCCTACTGTGGAATACTGGCACACATTCAGTTCCACAAGTGCAATCTTGTTTTTTCCTGTTCACTGGGGGAATTATGTGACCATATAAACAGCAACAACAGAGGAAGAGGAAGAAGAAAAAGACAGTAAGAGACAAGCCGAAAGGGAAATAAAAAGGGAAAAAAGAAAAATCAATAACAAATGCTTATAAGAAGGGTATTTTCTCTTTGGAGATTTCTTGAATGCCCAGTGCAAGTTACTCTGGTCAGAGTGCTTTGATCTGATACACCAGTGGGGAAGAGAGGCTACAGAAGGCTATGGATACATAAATTCTGACTTTTAAGGCTTTTTTTTGGCTTCATGGTTCTGTGTGCTATTAATCAGTAACTGCCTGTCTTATCTTTCAGAAATTACTTGACTTTTTTGCTCCTTCATCTGTTACCATTAGTCCATAATTTGCATTTTAAGGCTTTTATTGATACCATATATCACAATTGTAACAGGCTATTAAGCAGATCAGTCTGCTGAAAGCCTGAGCTGTCCCTTCTGTGTCTGAGCTTTACTGTCACTCAGAGAGACCTCTGTTGTGACCATGGGACTTGTGGAAGTGGAAATGCTCCCAAAGCAGGCACTGCCCAAGAATTCTGTTTTGTGGCTGTAAGCTCTATGGGGGAAAAGCATTCAGGGAGGAAAAGGTTTCTGAGCTGTAGAGGAATAGGAGAGTTTTTTGAGTTGTATGTCTTGCTCTCATGAGGACAACAGACAAGACACAGAATATGTGCTTTAATCATCCAGCCCAACAGTGGATCTGTGCTTTTCTCCCTACTGAAACTTGCCCAAACCCTCTGGAAAAGGATAACTGTGAATGCATCACATGTTTTAAATATGCCCTATATATTAAATATACTTGTTAATTGGCAGAACAATTCCCATCATGAATACTTTTTTAATATTAGCACAGTATTTCTCAGAGCTCCTGATCTCCCATCCTGTGTGAACACTGTTTTAATTTCTGTGTAGCTGAGCTGGAGTGCAGCTCTTTGATTTCTTGGTTTGGGGCCCTTCCTTTGACTCAAGTTCCTCTGAAGCTGCTTGAGAGAAAGGGCAGGATAAACTCGATGTAGTTGTGACCATGTTGTGTCCCCAGCTGAAGAGCTGCTGCCTGTAACTTGCATTTTGTACCCCTCCTGCTTTGGCAGGCACTGCCAAAATTGCTTCTCCTGGGGATCAGGGTGGGCCTGCTCCTCTCTGGTGAAAAACTTCCCTTTTCCAGCAGGAGGGGATGTGCCAGAGCCTCTCAGCCCATCATGAAGCAGTTCTGTGTCAGGTCTGCACTGGATGCTAAGTGGGTTCTCTGACAGCCCAGGCAGCCCCAGAAACATCTGCTCTTCATCCCCAGGGTATTTTATATCTTCACCTAAAACACTGAGATTGTTAAACATGTTTTCTTACTGAGGCTAGATCTTGTTTACCAACATTTCAAAGAGTCTTTTCTGCATTTGGGCCAAGCATAATCAGAGTTAAGAACAATTTCCTAATTTACTTTTACATCTGAGCATCCAGGGGAAGGGATAGAGGGAGTTTGATGGGTATGAGGAAAACTTCTCCTGTAAAAGGGTTATCAAGCACTGGGAATGGCTTCAGGGAGCAGAGTCACCATCCCTGGGTGTATTTAAAGGGCAATATAGATGGGGACATGGTTTAGTGGTGGTCTTGGCAGTGCTGGTTGGACTCCATGGCCTTTGAGGTCTTTGCCAGCTGAAATGTTTCTCCAGAACCTCATTTATTCCAACTGCTTCCTTGAAAACACTCCTTAAACTAAAGCATCCTAGAATGGAGCAGTGGTGTGCTTTGCTGGGTTAATTTAAGGCTATTTTCTGATGTGAGCCTTTGAATCCCTGAATTTCATAAAAAAACCCTGGGCTGACATAAGAACTGGAAGAAATGGAACTTAGGTTGGCAGTCTGCACTGCCCACTGAGAGCAGAGCTCACAAGTTTGTTGTGGCACCATCCAGAGAGGTCAGGTTCCTTTAACAAATTTTACATTTATAAAGCTAGCTGCCAACTTGAACAGCCAAGACATTTTATAAAAGCTATGGCTAAAATAGAGATGATATAAAAATAGCATTTCCCCCCCAATATAGCATGTTTTTCCCCATTCATAGCAGGAACCTGGCATGAATATGGTTTGTTCAGAAACCCCTTTACCCTTTAATAACATATTTTCATCTGCACATGGCTGCCAGTGCTGCTGTTTGCAACCCACAACTGATTTGGGTCTCTCCACATACATTGTGTGTGTGGCCTTTTCAATTTCTTTTTAGCAAACCCTGGCATCATCTTTAATCCAGGTTCAGGACCAAGGGGAAGACTCAACCAGGTGACCCACAAAATGCAGCTGCAATACCACACTGGCTTTTTGGGAACAGCAGACATCAATTTCTGGGCATGTATTTCATGCAGTCTTCATGGAAATTATTGAACAGGGCTCCTGCTGTTGGGAAATAATGTGAGAATTAAAGCACACTCCTCTGAGTGCAGCTGGTGATGGCATGAAGGAAAAAAGTGCTATTTTTTATTAGCCACTATAAAGCAGCTGTTCTGCTGCCACAGCACCATCAGGCCCCTTAACTTGTACAGGATGAAGTGAAACACAACAATTTGGGAAAAATTCTTCAGTGTGGCTTTGAATGACTGCTGAATTTGGACCACAAAAAGGTTTTACTTCACAATAGGCCATGAAGCTTATAGGGAGCCACCATTTGGAACATTTATTAAGAACTCAATTTTAATCCAGTGCAGTTCTCAGCCTCAAGTGTGACAGTAAGAAGTCTGAAATTAGTGATGCTGCAAGAAAGGATGAGGATTTCTTTGCAGAAGATGTGTTTTGACACGTGTTGCTGTGTGTTCTGACACGAAGTGATGAGTTGAAAGCACCCTTGGGCACAAAGCAGCAAGGCAGAGTGGAGGGGAGAACTTTGCAGAGGAGTGATGTGCTACCAGAACAGCCAACACCAAGCAGGCCTGAATTTCTCACTGGAAAAAAGAAAAAAGTCATGAAAAAAAAACCCATAACTTCAAATATTATCAAACTTTCTTCTAAAACCACAGACTCCTTCGTTTCTTTCAGCTCTTGAATTTTAAGGGGTATTTCTTAGATTGGGATCCAAGGTGGCTGTTAAAAATGAGTAGCAAATAGAAAGCACATTTAAAATCCTATTTTCTGTAGAACATTATATCTTTCTCACTGTGTCTGTGATGTCACAAATAAGTGAAAGCCAGTCCTGCTTCCACTGGAGCTCAGGACAAATTTCCTCCTTGTTGGAAATAAAACTTAATCCTTTCATAGAGTATTTAATTTTAATATTCAACTTTTTCTTTTCATTCTTCATTTGCTATCAGTTTCAGCTCAGAAATTGCATGAGCTAGAGAAACCATATGTTTGAGATTATATTTTAGTAAAACTTTTCTGATTTGTCAAAACCCCTTTGAACTGGGTTTCTGGCATGTTCCTCTGTAAATATTTGAAATGAGATATTTGTGTGTGCCAAAGAACTGGGGGAATTCAGTTTACTGTAGAATATGTGAAATGTCTCTTGAATAATTTATGATAAAGCAGCCTAATTAGGGCTTTATTAAGCTTTAATTTGATGCTTTAAAATTAAACAGCAAGAATGGTGCAGTAAAATGCTTCTAATTCCATATGTAGTGGAGGATATCTCAGCTCCCCTATGTCCCCATACCTTGCAGGGGTGGCTCAAGTGCTGCCAGAAATTTAATTCTATAAGTTTGTAATGCAGTGTTTTGTTTGCTTTGTTTTTTGGTTTTTTTTTAAATTGTTCTCTATAATTTCAGCTCAACTTGAAAATCTCTGTGGGGCATCACAGTGCAGAGTGCACACAATAAAAGGAAATCTCAGAGCAAGAAGTAAAGTTTCTGCAGTAAACTGGAACTATCTGAAGCTTTTATGGGGAGATGTGTGCTTTAAATAAGAAAAAGACACAATGAGTGTTTGTATTTAATCCATAACCCTAAAATATATCTTCACCCCCCTAAGAAAAGCTGCTTTGCCCAGAGGCAGAACCATCCACCCAAGAGGTACAGCTGGGTGGACGTGCACAGGATTGATGGAGTCAGGAAAAATGGGATGCAAATTCCAGCTGCAAATTCCTGTGTCCCTCTGGGGAGGATCCCCATCACCTGAGAGCTGTCCCACAGGAGCACTTTGGGGTTTTAATTCCACTAAAATGCACTTGAGGGGTTGCCTGTCTTGCCCTCCTCCATGTTTCATCAAATGCTGGTAATTGTGAATAAATTTACAGCTGGGCAGGCCCTGTTCCTCCTCAAAGCTGCTGTTCCCAGCCTCAGCTGGGAGAGCTGGGGGAAAAAATAGTTATCAAAATATTCTGAGTGAGAGTTTGACAGCTGCCCATATAGAACATTTGCATGGGATATACTCATAACTAATTTTGAGGACATTTTTTTAAGGACAGGACTATTGCAGTCACAAATTTACAATGATTTAGACAAAATAAAGACTGTTATTCCAAATCCATGCAAAACAGGATATGTAATAGTAATTTTTGAATTGGATAGTTGGCATATTTTCAAAGGCCAGATCTGCCTTAATTGTTTGTCTGGCTTGTCTGCCAATAGATTACCTTTATTTTTGTGGCTCCTTCTGCACAGGCTTCAGGATCTCTCTGGTCCAGCAATTCTTTTGCTTAGACAGCTGGAGGCTAAATTCAGGTTTTAAGGCAGAACACAAAACTGTGCAAATGTATCTTTTCAAAATACCTAGGAATAAACACATCATCTAGAAAAGCAGAGAGGCATGTTTTTCACATTTACTGTTTCAGGAGAAGCAGAAAGTGTGTTTATAGATAAATCAGTGAATAGAGAAATCAGTTACAATTTTTTTTCCTGTAACGGAGCAGCAAAAAGAAAAAGGTACAGAAAAATACAGCCAGCAGTAAGAGATACCTGATTTAAAAAAAATTAAAAAATTCAACCATGCCTACAAGTTGCTTTTATGAAAGTTGAGAACAAATACTTCAAATTCAGGTAGCTCAGGCAGTTGGACCAATCCCCTGAGTTTTTAGTGCATATATAATCTTTTTCCCCATTAATGGAAAAAAAAAAGCCCCTGTTCCAAATTACAGCTTCTAAGAAAACTCTCTGCTGCCAGGACTTCACACAGGAAAACAACTCATGCTGGGATTGGAACAGAGCTTTCCTTTTCCACGAGCCTAAAACCCTGAACAAACTGTGCTCATTCACCTTGTGGGGACCCACCCTGGTGGCCTGAGCACCCTCTGCCCCCATATGCTGACAGATATTCTGGAAGTGCTGGATGTTCCCACATTTTGAGGTCCTGAATGCCTTCAGCTGTGCCTAAGATTGATCTGAAGCCCAAAATAGAGAGGAAATTTGTCTTCTGCTGCTGCTTTTGAGACAACATTAATTCTGAGCAGAGGCTTTCCAGCTCAGAAGGTTCCTCAAAGTCCCTTCAAGGGCTTGCCTTTGGTTGGGAGAGGAGCTGGAGATGTGCTGCATCTTTGGGATGCAAAATTTGGGATGAGGGAATGTGGGAAAACATTTGGGAGCTCGGATGTTTAGAAGAGAGACACCTAAATCTTGTTTAAAGCAAGATATGGAGGCAGAAGAGGGAGAAGATTTGCTGGCAGACTTAAACACTCTGAATTCTGCATTTCAGAATGAGAATGTGAATTGAGCCACCATCCTACAGCTTTTCTAAACACCAGAGATACTGCACAGGACAAGCAGGGCAGGAGGTGCTCAGTGGGAGATAAAAACATTCCTCTTTTTTGGAATTGCAGATGGCCTCCCCAAACTGAGGTGCTCTTGGGCTGGAAAACTTGAGCTCTCCTATCATGATGAGACCAAATTTGTGCCATGGGTGGGATCCTGATTAAGCTGCTCTAAATTAGCTGGTACCTCCCATTCTCCTGTGGTAACTCATTTTGTTATCATATCATTTGTGGCATATCAGTAGTAGCCACCTCAGGGTATTCTTTAGGAAATGCAGATTTTTATATGGTTTTTTTTTGCATTCACAATATTCTTTTTGTTTACAGTTCTTTAATTGTAGCTCTTGGTGGCTGTGTACCATGAGACATTTTTGCACCATCTTTATTCTGGAATCTGTCATTTGAAATTATCATTTGCATGAAGAGACAAGAAAGAAAACACTGTTTGTTTTCTCCTAACAAGGATGAAATAGACTGCAACATCTAAAAGAAAATAAAATTGGATTTGAAGGACTTTGGCACTTTTTTCCAAAGATTTAGGGGTGCAGGAAATATTAGAAATTTGAAGAAAAGTCTTAATATTCAGAGACAAGGAGATGCTCAGAAGGTTATGGGAATAATGTCTCTGTGCATGATATGAAAGCCTTTGCAATACTGAAATTCCTAACTCAGTAGAATCAAATTTTACACAGACTTCTGATTTTCCATGAAATATTCTGTATTATTGATCTTTTCAGACAAATTCCCTTCTCATCCTAGGGGTTGCTCCCTTCTAATCTTGCCTACATAGAAAACCCAGATAGCAGTTTATCTTAATACAATCTGGCTGTGCATGAAAAAAACTATTTCTTATGATTTAAATATGTTTGAATATCAGCATTTATTGTAAGTGCAGCTTTCAGTTCTCTTTTAAAAGCAGATTTTTTTTTTTAATTTTGGTTTTGTTTTGTTTTGTTTTGTTTTTATTTTCAGTTAGCCTGCTTTGACATTAGAGCTGACAAGAAAGACATAGCAAAGATGAGCCAAGGAGGAGAAGGAGGAGATTTTGTGTCTTTGTACACTTGGGATAAGGTAGAGAAAGTGGAGCAGGGGCAGCCTACTTGGAAGTGAAAAGTTTTTTAGGAAAGTTTGTTCCCTCCAACTCTGGTTGTGTAACCCTGAGGAAATTCAGATTACACTGGCCTTGTCATCCACATCATCCAGCCTTCCACAGCCTAATGTTGATTAAGAACTGAAATATTTAACGATTTTATTTTCTAAAAGTAAATTGCAATAGGCAGTGAATGTCAGCTATGAGCCCCTTGCACAGCCATGAGATAATTCTCCCCACATGTCTGAAATACATTGCTGCTCAGGGTTTCCACTGGGATATTGACTCCTACAGGCTTGTTTAAAAATAGCCCCCAGAACTGTCAGTGACCCCAGCAAAAGGAGGACAGAGGTGTGCAAAGCTGACACTTCCTAAAGTGTGCTGTAAATACTAAAATGGTCATTTGCTGCTGAAGTCCTACAGTGTTGCAAAAAAACCCATTTTAAAAGATGCCAGTATACAGTCAGGAGCTATAATCTAAAATAAAAAATCCCTCCCTGACCTCTGTTTACCACAGTGATGCTGCAGGACAGCACCACTGAACCATGAACTGTGTTTTCAGTGCCACAGAGCTCACCAGTCTTGCTGGAAACTGGAAATCCCAAAGCCAGGGAGGAGAGAACAAATAAATGATGATTATTCCAGCACTGCCTCCTTCTTAATGAGTCAACTTCACAAACACCAGAATTAGGAAGTTCTTTGCCTGGGTGTGAGTGGTTTATCTCTGCTGACATGCTTTGTCTCAAATTTTATCTCCTGATAGGGCATAAATTCCCTTTCCTGGAAACACTCAGAGTTTTAAAAAAGCAGAAGTGTGTTCTGAAGCTTTTCTCTCAGTGGAATACGCAATGTGATAACATCAAGATCTCTCTCCTCTTCCCATCTGTTTAGTGTCACAAAACTTGTGGGAACATAACATCTCTGAGGCCATATCCCTCTGTCAAATTTTGTTAAAATTGAGGAATATGTTCCAAAGCTTTTGGAGGAGACAAACAGTGTGAAGTTATAATCCAGATTTCCTTAGGATCAAGGAGGAAAAACACCCAAAAAATCAATGTTCCATATCTCTGTGACAGAAAAGCAATTTTACATCATTAGAAAAATTCCCTGCTAGTTTTACAGCATCTGTGAATTATGTTCTTGTTGGGTTTGTCTTCCTGGCCTTTTGTTTAGGTGGAACAATGTAGGATTTGCTACCTGGGCTTCAGGAGCTGCTTTTGATGCTCTCTTGTCACACCATTTGGGGGACAAAAAAGGAAACACTGAACACCAGTCTTACTTTCCTAATCTCTGATGGCTCAGCTGGAGATGCCACCAAAAATATTGCTGAGGAAAAAATATTGTTTATTTCTTTCTGCTTTTCCAGGTAAAATATTACAGCAGGAAATGCAGCTGTGGAGGGGAATCAAAATACAAAGTCACTCTATTCATTGTTTTTGTCTCTGTTTAGTAATTATAGTTTTGCTTTCAAACCTAACAATTTAAAATCTTTTCTGTTAGAAACTATTGCACCATGAGAACTGTTAGGAAAATGAATAAATGAAGGTAGCTTGAGAAATGCCATCAACATCATTGAACACAATACCTAACTTTGTATACACAATTTTGGGGTAGTTTGGTGCTGCTGTGTCTCAGTTTTACAGATTTTGGGCTGTTTGTGTCTTTTCTCCATTAATTTACTGTGTTTATTTTTCTTATTATCTTTTTTACAGTTCAGTATTTGAGGTTTTCTGCCTTTCCTGTTCTTGCTCAAGCAACTAGGAAATTCTTCACAAAACTGAATTTGGCAGCTGCTGAAGCCACTCATGAACTTGTGTTGCTCATGGACCTCTCAGGGTGGAGGTTCCCTCTGCCCATGAACTCCAAGGGATGATCCATGGCTGCCTTGCCATGGGATAGAAAATGGAATATTTTACACGTGGTTTTACACCCCTGGGAATGATCCATTGCTCTGCTGCAGGAGTGGAAAGGTTTTGCCAGACACAATTTTCCTGCCCTGGCTGAGGAGACAACAATTGCTTTTTAACAATGCAAATGAAGATCATCAGCATAATGATGGGCCTCTCACCATGTGAAAAATTAAGTTGTGTTTGACTTTTTACAATTATAATGAAAGTATTAGTGGAGTTTAATAACACTAAATAACACTTCTTTCTCTACTTCCAGCCAAAAAAACAACCCAATGTTTTATAGAGGTTTTTTTTTTTCCCTCCTGGATTCTAAATCCCCTAAAGAAAATAATTTAAAAGAAACATGTAAAATTGTATGCATTAAATGACTTTTGCCTGTGGAAGATGGCTAAATAATCTTGGCAAGTGTCTTGGAACTTGAATTTCATGAACTGCTGTGAGTTTCATGTGCTGCAGCCATCATATCTAGGAGATTTGGGGTTGGAAAATACTTCATTGTAAGGTGTTTTTCCTTTAAGAAAACCACTGAGGACGTATAATATATTTTAAATTGTTTGCTGTACCTTCCCAAGATCTCTGGGGACAGTTTGGTTCATCATATTTCATTTGCCCACGGGACAAACCCTCTCCAAGTGCTGTGCAAACCTCAGTGTAATTAAAGTGTAATTAAAGAACAAATACTTGAAGGATATTAAGGAGCAAAACTCCAAACCCACACTCTAAAACCAGAGGTTGCTGTGCATTTAAGGAACCAGTGGTGCTTCAGCCACTGAGGGAAATGCCCTGATATATTTATTTGAAAATATAACCATGTTAGCCTTTTTTTTGGGTGTTATCTGTGGATTGTGTTTCTCAACTTAGAAAGATTCTTGTGCTGCCTCAATTTGCACAGCAGCAGAAAATGCTTTTGTGCAATAAACTTTTTCTCCTTTGAGGGACTGCAGTGTTTCTCTCAGGTTTGTTTTTCTTTTTTTTTTGGAGGATGTAAGAATAAGTAAATATTTGCCAATGGCTAATGCCAGATATTCCATGGGATACAGTCCTGCTCCAGTGGATATAGGGGAGCTTCCAGCAGCTTCTTACAGAACCCACCCCTGTAGACCCCTGTACTAACAAAACTTTGCCATGCAAACCACAAACAGATTTCCAGAGCAGAATTCCCAGCTTTTAGGAGCTCTTGCACAAAAAGCTTTCAGCCCTTGCTACAAAAGAAATAAAAAATTGTCACACATCTTGGGTTAGCTCCACTTCTTGGGTTCTTGGCTGCTCTTCAGGATACACTGTCAAACTCTGAATTTTTTAGTTCTCTGCCCTTGCTGACATCTAGCAATGGACTTGAGGATTTGTCATATTTTTTCAACCCATCAACAAGTGGCCTTTTCCCCCATACTATTAAATTGTGTTGGCTCCAGTGAGTTCACCTCATTAGAGAGTTTGCATATTCTCTAATAAGGATCATTTTCCTGTGCACATCCTTTCTCCTCCTTATTTATCATCTGCAGCCTGTGGCTTTTCTGGTCCCTAACCAGAGGTTTGGTGATGTGGGGTGGTTTGTAGCACCCTGTCAGCTGCAGCAGCTTTCAGCTGCTGCAGTCAGGGATTTATCTGAGCAGGTGCTGCCAGTTTCTCTGCTGTTTCTACCTGCAAACGATTGGAAATCAATTGTGTGTCTCGACCCTTTTTGTGGATAACACTGATTGTCTTGTCTCTAAAGGCTGCTTTTGTTTGTCTCTGCCTCAGAGCCAGATGGGCCTTTCTGTATCAGATGTTTGGGTTTGGTTTTTTGAGGCATTACAGATCCAATCTTCCAGCATCTGAGGATCCTTTTCTATTCAATATGATTATTTTTACCCATAACCTTTCCATTATGTGTAGCAGAGCACCCAGAAGAAACAAACCTAAACCACCTTTTCTTCTGCTCTGCTAGAGAACTCATTTGCACCAAGACTGTAGGACTGACTGTTTATTCTGAAATAAGTCACAAAATTCTCATGAATCTCTACTGGAAAATGTCCTTCTCATGTCTTATGGTTTTTCCAGGTTCAGGTTTGCTCAGTGCAGTCTGGGCTCATTCATGCAGGGGAAAATAGCAAAGAAAATGCTTCAACACAGTCCTGAAGTACCTTGTCAGGAGCTGGGTACCAACCAAAGGGTAACCACTGTCTGCAGCTGTGCAGAGAAGCCATCCTGAACCCCCTGCAACTGTACAAAGTTTCACAGCTTGAAAATCAGCTGAAAAGGGGCAAAAAGGGGAGTAAGAATGTGAAAACAGCTTGTGGTGGAGCGTGGGGAGGAAAAAGGGTTGGGGAGGAAGAGGGGTTGGGGAGGAAAAATTGCTCTGAAGGAAAAAGATGTAACTTCAATGCTCCTTTTAGGTGAGGAGAGAGCAGGGCTTTGTGTGACCTAGGAGAGAGTTAAACTGCAGCGAGCTGACAGACTGATTGCTGCTCTGACAAGGCTCCTGCTGCTGCCCTGAAAGGCAAAGCCAACAAGTGGGGATGTTCTCTGCTGCACAGGGTGGGCATCTGGGGAAAGGGGTCCTGCTGCAGGCTGGGATTGCATCCCAGGCAGGAAGATGGAGTGTGTTTAGCCAGCTGTTTAACAGGAACATGCAACCTTGTCTGGGTGAAAAATGGTGATGCTTTTATTGATAGGGCTCAGTAAGCTGTAAAGTTTATGCTGCCATCCATTTTCAGTGCTATAAATGCACATGTTGCCTCAATTAGTTCAAAGCTGTGCTACATTGAGCTGTGTTGCATTTTACCAAACTTGCCTCAGCCAGTTTTGGTTTTTTAATTGCTCCCCTCAGATCTTCGTGGCAAATGAGAGAATTTTAATATTATATGTTATTTTAGTTTCTGAGGGGAGGTTAAATATTGATTTTAGCATCAGAAAACAGAACCAGGGTTGTTGAAAGAAAATTCTACAGAAATACTCTTTCAAAGTGATTTATCTGACATGGAGAGTTTGTGCTGGAGAAACCATGGTCAATGAAACAACAAGATGCCAGCAAAATCCCAGGCAGTAAATTCAGTTGGATTGGGATTGTTGTCTTTGCAATGTGACACTGTGGAGATCAAAAGTACCAAAGGATTAAATAAATTAATTAGGGATGGGATTCCTAAACCATCTCCTGAATCCTGGGAAGTGGATTTTGCTACCATTTCTGTCTCTGCATGGTTCTACAACCAGACAAACTGAACACAATCTCTTAGACCTTCTTGAAAATGTGATCATTGCTTTGGACCTGCAAAAATAAAATGTAGATAGCTGAAGCTGTCAGCAACTGCAAAACTGTTTTACAGAAATAGTTTTGTGTCTGACACATCTGACCTTTATTTGTCAGAATATTGACTTGGGTGCAGAACATTTTCATGCACTGGTNTGGGCCTCAAAGAAAAAGAGACATGATTTTGGTGTAAAAGACTTAAAAGATAAATAATAATTAAAATTAGGAAAAATGAATCCATCTATTTTGAAGCATTATGGATTACAGTAGTAGTAAAAGGAAAGAATAGATAAATAAGTAAATGGGTAAAATGAAACTTCAGTCACTGGGGTTTCTTTAGGTTTTTCATAACATGGAACAGCTTGCATAGAGAAATTCAGGTTTATGGTTAAAGAAAAAAGCTTATCCCAGTTTGTATAACAGAGAACCAAAATCTTTACTCAGCATTGTAATTGTTATCATTATTATAATACCATTTCATTACTTCCAGGGTTGGTTTCACTGGGCTTCACTGCAGAAAATTCCTTCAGCTGCTGGATTTGCCTGAGTGGCCTTGGTGCTTTTTCTAGGACCATTCACCTCCAATCATCTCTGGGATGTTTTTTAAACCCACTTGGCAGGAGATCCCTCCCTCCTCTCTCTCTTTTCCCTCTTTCTGTGGCAATTCAGTTTTATCCAAATATTTAAATACTCACTAGGAAAGATATTGGCACTCAGGTCCTGCCCCTGCCAGCCAAGTGCCCAAGCTCCAAAGCTATAAACTCATTTTCAGTGCTCTCTCTATGCCCTTTCAGGGTTTCATGTAAAGTTGAGCAGACTTTGGGAGATTTGTTGCAGCATGGTGACAACTTTCTGGCTGTCCTGGGAAAGAGGGAGAAGGAAGTTCATCCTGGAGACAGTAAATATGAGGTGAATTTGAACCAGAGCCATCTCACCCCCCACAGAAAAGTCACAACTTGAGCCATAAGGGAATTTCTTGCTGCTCTTTACTTTTTTTTATTTTTTTTTTTTTTGTACAGTCCCCTTGTGATTACTTTTTATTTTTTCCAAAATAGAAAAATGAAATACTTATTGATTTGTTGGAGACTCGAAAACATTTTAGTGCTAATGCAAGAAAGAAGATTTCTTGCATTTGGAGGTTGTAACTCTTTCATTATGGACTGATGTGCTGTTGCCTTGTAACCTGCTGCTGAAAACTGTCCCCAGCCAAGCATCAAGAGCAGGAGAAGTGAGAATTTATCTGCTCATCTCTCCAGTGTATAAATTCAGAACTGCAGGAGGTATTCACAGACCAAATAACATCTCGTGTGTGTGAAATTAAAAAAGGAAATCGAGTAAAAGGAAAGAATGTTGAAATTTCCATGTTTTATCCCATTAAGCATTCAAGTGTTTTTCAGTCACTGTTTTTTTCGTCATTCCCAGTGTTCTGCCAAAATTGTCCACAGTTCCTGTCCTGTGATACACAGAAAAATAGAGGCAAGAGAGTTAACAGTTGAAAGATGAAATCATAGCTTTAGCTAAGTATCAAGAAATAACTCTTGGGGAAAATTGAGTGGGAGGTGTTCTTCAAACTTTGAATTTAAAAACCTAATCAAATCTTTATGTCAACCGTAATTTGACACCAGCTATTGTCATGTATCCCTATATACAGACAGATATATACATATATATCCCTATATACAGACAGATATATACATATATATCTCTATTTATAGATGGATATGTAAGCAGATAGGAACAACTTTCTGGGTACTTTTTCCTCTTGCATTTTGGAAAATCAGCACTTTTCACTTTTCCAAGCTTTTAATCTACTTTTACTTTCAAGTTAGTTAAGTGCATTCTTCTAAGAGGAAAGTCAAACTTACAAAAAACAAATCTATTTTTAAGAACTAAGAATATTGAGATTATACTTGAAAGTGCATTTTGGATGGGGACTTCAAGAAGATCATTTCCTTCATGAGTGGAATTCCTTCCTCTTTTGGAATTCACTGACTTTTTTTTCCCCAAAGTGAACTCATAAATGCTTGTCTTCCTCACCTCTGTTCAGCTACATCAAGCTCACTACTTTTCTGTCTTCCCTGGAGAAATCTGAGGAAGAAAAGTGAATTCTTTGTCTGGAATGCTCCTCCCAACCCTGGTGAGCTGGAGGTGAGCAAGTCTCCACACCCTGTGTTGAGCCTGGTGGAGTTAACTGGGAAGCAATTTTATTTTACTGAGAAATAATCTGTTTAAAATGGACTTCCCAGCTCTTTATGGTCCTGAGTCGCTGCAAACAAAACACAGAGATGGATTTTTTCCATTCCTTGGGATTCCTTGCATCAGAGGGGTGTAAAAACCCCAATAATGTCACTTCACACACTGAGTGTGGGCTCAGTGACACTTTTTAAGCACTTGTGTAAAACCACATTTGGTGTAATTTTGCCTCCTGAATGTAATGAAGTGTAGAGGAATGATGTTAAATTTCTCAGATGCACATCAGTAAGACTAAATGGTGACTTCTTAAAAGCAGTTGGGCCACAGTTTGAATATTGCACTGACCTCCACATGCAAGCTTAAGGACCATAAAAGCATCGAGTAATTATCTCTTCACTAATCAAGGAAAGGTGTCATTGAAAAGATCCCAATTTAGAAATGTTTATAAATAATTCAGATCTAAGTCAATCTGACTAATTTCCTTGGGGTATTTTTGTGGTTTCTTGCTGTGTTCTTTAATTGAACATAGTCATAGGAGAGCAAACTCCAGACTTCTTTACCTCCCACGTAGCACATCTTTGCTTTGCCTTTTAAAGTTTTCTTTTCTAAAAAAAAGTAGTGTCTAGGAATAACACAGAGTGAGGAGAGGTAATGGGAGTACTGGAAAGCATGGTGGTTTTTAAGTTGTGATGTTTGGGAATGTTAAAGGAGCCAAATTGTTATTTTACTCAGATGCTGGGATATTGTTTGGCATCCTGTCCAGTCATCTGTGTTTAGGTGCATTAAATAATCAGAGACTTGCCTATTTGCACTGACAAACTGTAGGCAAGTACATTCTTTGTGCTGGGAATGCTGTGATCTAGCCCCCCAAGCAGTTTCAGAGGCACAGGAGCCCCGTGCAGCCCAGCTGAGGCAGCTCCTGCTTCGAAGAAGGAGCAGAAAAGCTTCCTGTCCAACAGGATTTTCTGCCTGCTAACAGCCAATTTAGGTGGATCTGCTGTGTGCTCCTCAAAGTGCTCCAGCTCCCAGAAAGAGACAGCACCTGTGTTTCAGGCAGAGAAAGAAACTCTTCTTTCCAAGCCTGCTTTCATCTCCTGTGAATGTTTCACCCCTGGGTTTAGGTTTGGAAACAAGTGAGCACAGCTTTTCCTTGTTGCAGTCTTAGCTGGTTCCTTCTGAAATAGGACAACTACACCTACACCAGCTAGAATTCCTGTCTCATATCCCTTGGAACCTGCCCTAATTCAGCTCTCTTTTGCTCCTCTTCAACTCCTTCTCAGGTAATTGGAAGTAGAATTTGGTCCTTCTGCCTGCAGTGGTGACACCTACAAAAGAAACATCTGCTGTTTCAAAATGTTTGGGGTTCCTATACCCTTAGAGGTATTTTACAATAATAAATCTAATGATTTACAGTGCTAGAGGTTCACATTTGAATGGTTGAAGGCTACAGAATCTCAGAAAGGTGTAAAGTAAAGCACTTACAGGTGAGGAGCAGGATGTGGAGTATCAAACTATCAGCTGTTTTCCACTTTCCTGCAAGATTTTGCCAACAAAACTGCTTTAAAACAGTGGTACATTAGAAGAAGCCCATGTTATTCCTGCATTTAACCACATCTCCAGGAAGTCCCTCCTTTTCCAAGAACGATTCTCTTTGTGTTCAGGCCAGCGTTGACCTCTTGAGGGAGATGCACACTGAGGTAAACACCCCTCAAGTTATTATCTACTAAAATGATGAAATGTCCCCTTGGCATCCTTCCCATGTAAATTCTGAAGAAGACAGCTCAGTTTAGCTGACAGTAGACTTAGCAATATTTTTTTCCCTTAGCTATGTCTTTATGCTATGTCAAAACATGTACATTTTAAGTAGCTTCATTAGCAAGGGCTCAACTTTAAAGAGCAGTCTTAAAATAGAAAAGTGTTGTGCATGCAGAAGAGAAATGAGGGGGTGAGTTAAAAATGTAAGTAGTGTACATTAAGATATGAAATGAAATATTTGCTTTTCTGTTGCTTTATATGAGAGGAGTGTAAAAACCCTTTTTTTGAGCTTGTCAATTAGTGCATTGTACCTTTCTGTGTGTTTGTATGTTTGTAGCTACAATTCCTGGTGGGTTCTAGGAGGCTCTGAATCAAACAGCACAGTCAGTATTAATCTTGCACATCATAACAATAAATAGAGACTTTCTAGGTACTATAAAGAGAGAAATTCTCTCATAATCAAAAGGTTTTTTTGATTATGAGCCACTTTGGCTCCTCTTTCCTTAAACAAGGCACTTTGTCTAGCTCTGCTTTTTGTCTTTCCAGGGACAGGCACAGTGTGATTATACCTTGTTTTCTCACTGGTTCTTATTTTTGAATTGGTAAAATTCAGTTTTGTTTGCATTACTGAGAGCTGTCGAACTGGCTCTGAAAATAAGAGATTCCTGTACAGTTATTTCTCAACTGGTGTAAAAGCATTATAGTTTTCCTGTTAAATATTTATGTACTATTGCTATTAATTTGAGGCTTGATATACATTTTGGATGTATTTCTCCCTTCTTTTTAAGATATTTAGATAATGCCAAGACATATCTAAATGCCCAAGAAATAAGATAATCTCCTGGGGTTTATTCCATCACATTTTAAATGCATTAGATTAAACTGTGTTTAGCCCCTGTTCTCTATGCATTATGTAATTCATTATAGGTAATAGCCTGATTAGTGGGTATCTAAATATTCTTGTTAGGCTCAGTCACACATTAAACCCAAAATCTGTCTCAAAAAACTCTTGCACCCATTCAAACAAAGATCTGTGATTAATGCCACTTCTTGTGGCCTCAGCACTCAGCCTCACACAGGTTATTTATGGGATTAATTAAATCAGCAATGTGCTATTTGCCATGTGTCTGCCATAAAAATAAACTGCTTGGAAGCTCCAAAGAGCAAGGGCTGCCTGTGGCAAAACCTCAGTGTGAGCAGGCAGCCTGATCTTATTTCCAAGTGGTGTCTGCAGCCTGCTGAAGAGGGAGGTGCATGTCTGCTGTACAGTGAGTTCTGTCCTGGCTCCTGTGCTCTGCAAATGAACCAGCACCAGCCCAGGCTGTCAGATCAGTGCCACTTTAATTGAGTTGTTCAAAGGGTTTCACCCAGAGGAAAATTTAGATTCTAATTAAAGTAGATCAGCTAACTGGACTCTTCATTTTTCCTGGACAGTACTTCAGGGTTCTCCTCTGCCTGAGAACATGCTGCAGTGCACTCTGCTGAAATGAGAAAGCACTTCTAATTTAGTGTGGTTACTTTCTTATGCAAAGTGCTGCCCAGTTCTGGGGAGGCTTTAATATTCACATTTTTTTGCTTTGTACTCCACAGGTTTTAATCTGATAGCAACACATGGGTGGAAACAAGATTTAAGGGTTGTTAGAGAACCAGGTGTGCCTTCTTTATGACCTTTATGGAGAACAAACCTGTGCACACACTAGATTTTCATCAAGACATTCTGTAAACAAAGACATCTTTGGTGTATGCGAAGTTACTTTGAATTTCAATTTCCAACGCCTTCTTTTTGTTAATGCATTAAGATTTTTTTATGAGTAGCAATTTACAGTGACATTCTGGCTGGTGAGAGAGGACAGGAACCTGTCACAGTCCTGTCATCCACTGAGATCGTGCTTTTGCTCAGAAATGGCTTAAAACCTCACGTGGAATGATGAATGTCATTATCAGAACAAATTTATTTCCCCCCATCCATCAAGGACCTAAGGCTCTTGCAAGGCCTTACCAGAATATTTTGGGCTCAAGATACTGATTGTTCAAGCCTTTAGTTCTTCCTCCTTTCATCTTCATGTAATGAGAACTCACCATTATTCCTGTGGTTTTACAAGACTTTGGGGGACTTAAAGAGTATTTGTTCTGTTAGCTCTGCCTGATGCAGCTGGGGAAAGGCTTTGTGTGCTGAGCAGAGCAATAAATGCACTCCCTGAAAAGAATGAAGCAGAAGAGCAAGGGCTGTAATAGATAAGGAGAGGAGTGTGTGGAATTGGCAGCTCCTAATTCCCCTCCTGTGGAGCCTGTGCTGCACAGTACTGAAGGGAAAAATCAATTAAATGCTTAAGGCTGATCAAATTATCACCAGCAGCATCTCAAAACTCTGAATCAAGCAGGGCTTGAAGATAGGGAAAGGTGAAGAAAGGGGTAAGGGAAATTCCTTTGGAAAGGCAGCAGTTCCTGGGAGTATCCTGGTTATTGGTCTGTACTAATTTATCTCTATTTCTTCCTCTTCCAATTGATCCCTGCAAAATCATGGAGGGCTCATGAGATTTGGTGATGAGTACAAGTTTCTATTGCACTTCTCTGGTTTTCACTTTAGGTAATTGCCTTCCACAGGAAAGGACTTTGATCAGTAAATTACTTTTGTTTTTTTACTTCAGCAATTGTACATAAGGATATGAAAGCTGACAAAACCCACGTTTTTATGTCATCCCTCAGGAAATTTAAAAAAAAAAAATAGAAAAAAGGTTCTAAGGTCTCTAACAAAGCATCAGTCTCACCCCTGAAAATCTCCCAAGTGCTTGGTGTTTCTGCTGGTGGGAAAGAGAGGAGAGAAAAAGGGGTGCAAAATTAATCTGAAAAGTTGGTGCTGGTGGCTTTTGTATAAAAATCACCCCCAGGGAGTGATAAAATAGAACCAAGTACCTGGCACAAGCTTCAGGAGAGTCCAGAACCAAGCTCTAATCAGCTATTAATATTTGACATGACTATTCTCCTAACTTCTGTGCTTCCAAAATGGGTAAGAAAAATCTTCTTACCCTCAAAGCCAATGAAATAATATGTATTTAATATGCAAATGTGCCTCTGTCTCCTGTAACTCTGATGTTCTATTTCTTAAAAAATGTTCATGTGCAAGCACTGTAGGTCATAGTATAAATGGAAGTAAAAATCTCTCTTCTTGTAATATTCATTGCTATGAAGATGGATTAATAAAATGATAATTTAAATAATAATTTAGGTAATCTCTCTTTTAGCAGGAAAAATGTGGGATTAAAACCATATTTTTCTTATCTCTGTCATCTTCCCTCAAGTCCCATAGTAAATGTCAGAATATTCTGCACTATATAAGTTTTCTTTTAATATTTCACACTGATGCTCAGGAAGAGTATTTTAAGAAGGAATCCTCCTTGATTAAGCTGGGAGAAAGACCTTTTTTTTAAAATATTGACCAGCACCTGACCTTCAAATGAAGGCAGCTGTGCCAGCCTTGGAGGGGAGCTGCTGTGGTTTGCTGGATGGCAAAGCTGATGATGTTTTCTTGGTGGTTTTCTTGGTTGTTTTAGAGGGGGTGCTGCAGGGATATTTTAGTTCTTTTCTGTCTGTGCCCCTTTCTGCACATTTTTCCCCCCCTCCCCACCACTCCCCTTTGATTTGGTATTGACTTTTTCTTTCCCTCTCTCAGTTATTCCCTGGCCAGCAGCAATCCCTTGGTTTGGAGCTGTGCAAGAGGGAGGAACTGCTTGGGCCAAAATAAATATGGATTTTAACATTACCACAAAGAAGTTCTGGCAGGATTAAACACTTCTCTGGGATTACTCTGCATTTCCAGCAGTGTGAGTGAGATCAAAATCTACATCTGAAAGTGTTGAGAGATTCTTTTGCCTAATGTGATGAAAACTGTCAAGTGCAAAGGAGTTTCTGTCGATTCATGGTGTGACTTCAGTGCTGGCTAGGCAGCATCAAAACTTGTTTTCCTCAGCTATCAAAATGTTTCCTCATTTTTTTGATCTTCAGACAGTAAAATAAATCTTCTCCAGTAACAAGGAAGAGAAAAAGTCTGTCACAAAGGCTGGAAATGCTTTTATAGTTCCTTCAGTGCTGTGCCAAAGAGAAGCTTCAGAGAGAAGAGAATTGCAATTGTGTGGCTCAAAACTCTGAGGAGTTTGGAGCTTCCACAGTTAACAGCATTAAAAATGTTGTTTTATTACTGTCTAGAGAGTTCTTGTTTTCTAAACAGAGAAATTAAGTGCTTATTAATGGAGTTTATTTGAAGTACTAACAATTTTCTGTGCTGCTTTTCCCCTGTCACATAATGTAGTATTTAATGGTGTTTGGTTTGCATGTTTTATGCATTTCAGGCTCCTTAACATTTCAAACAACAGAAATTACATGGAAAGAAGAAAAGCAGTTGTCACAGGAGAGGTTTTATCTACTAAATATGTTGGCAAACAGAATTAAAGCTCCATAAAATATCAGATTTCAAAACATGAGTGAAAAATTTCTTAGAAAGCCTTCTTTGTGAGTTAATATCATTTACCTAAAAATGATACTCCTCCAATCACTGGCTGAAGGCAAAACATGAACTGCTCTATACAAGCAGATCAATCATGTCTCATAAGAAAGGGGAATTATTTTAATGTGAAATACATTATTTTCATTTTTCTCCCCTGACAAACCTTTAGGAGGTGTATATATATTTTTAAAATGCTGTTCATGGGCAAGTTATTTTGCTGAAGAGCTATTGACTGAATTAATGTTTAGCTCTTAAAATACAATTTTACTTTGGTGCCTGAAGCACAACTTCATGGTGGTGTCCTGCCAGCTTAAGGTTTTCAGAGGGGTCTTCCCTGCTTTTATTCACATATGAAGTGAATTTCCCTTGCTGTTTGCTAACATAATAATGCAGCCAGCAGCCTGTTCTATGTATAGAATAGAGGTTATGTATAGAATGGATTCTATACATATATATATATATATTCCTTTCTCCCTTTGTACATCATTCTATTTGAGGACTTTTCCCACGTTATTTGTACACAATGTAAAAGCTCAGAAGACCTTTTTACTCATTTTAGCTGATCATTGACTCATTCCAAGGAGTTGTTTCCTGGTAAAGCTTTAGGATTTGTTTCCCTTTTTAACAAACTCTCATTTTTGTGTTTTTCTTTCCTATAAAAAATATTCTTGTGTCTCTTCCACTGCTTGCTGGAGTAGTTCTGATATTTTTTGTGTTTCTCTAAATAAATGAACAGCCTTTACCTGGCATTCTGCTAGTAAATACTTCCATAAAAATCTCATCAAAAGGCTGGAAGTGAAGGTAGGTTTCAGTTTATGAAGTGGTGATCTCTCTATTGTCAATGACAAAGAGTAATTTTTTTAAAAAAATATATTACTTAAGTTTTCCTATTTTAATTTAATTGAAGAGAAACTATATTTTCAGGGCAACAGAAGCCCTGTTAATCAAAGAGAACATGGAACAGACAAGCTTAAAGTTCACAAATTTCTACCTACCTGCTACTCTCTGGCTACTAATGAATATTAATAACTTGCTAGTGTTAATTACCAAATTATTCTAATCGACAAATGTCATTTTCAGTCCTTGAACTTTCAGCACCAAAATTTAGAATGGGCTCCACGTGTTGGTTATATAAACAATTTCTCTTTTGCTTCAGAATATGATACAGTAATGTGTGTGTTTATTCTTCTCATAACACCTGGACAACTGTTTTTGAGTATAATCTGAGTAATTACCTAGATTTTTAATTGTTTTGCTATTTGCAAAGGTTAGAGGCAACATGGCTGCAAAAGAGTCTCAGTGTCAAAACCAATTGCTTAGGGTAAAGGAGAGAATATTCCAAATTTCCTTCTGCCACTAGAGCACTTCCTATATCATGTCCCCCTTCTGCCAGTGCACAGAATAAAATGTACATTTAGAGACTCCAAGAAACAGAAGTTCCATGGTGAAGGGAGCAGCTCCTCTGGTATCACAGGGAATCAAACTCCAACAAGGCCCTTTGCTGCCACAACATCACCAAAACCCTTCTGGGGGGAAAAAACCCCTCCCTGGCTCCTCCAGCTGGGCTTTATTTGCTTTGTAGCAAGGGCCAGAATGATTTGAGGAGCTTCAAGGGGCTGGATGAGGATTCAACTGCCCTGGGCTGATGGCAGAATTTATTTTCTGATTTTGGATCTACCTGCACTGCAAATTCAAAGAAGTGGGGCTGCATTCAAGGAAATTAAAAGTCAGTCCTAAAGTTTGGCTAAAGCCATGTGTGCTACTAATGTAATAATTTTTTATTTGGGGTCTATGAATTAAATATTTCAGTATTTTGTCTGAGTGTGGGCCTACAGCTTTTTTCATTTCCTCTCACTCTTCCTCATGTATTTAATATGTGAATTTTTTTATGGTCAATGTTTGAGATGTTTTATCATGTGTTCCTAATTCCATTTAAACCCTGAATTGGAGGGGAATGGCAGCAAGGTATAAAGAGAATTTCTTCTTTGTCTTGGGGGTTGTATTTTGTGGTGGACCAAATAATTTTTCAGTCTCTTTAAATATGAGTCCCTCCAACTGAACAGCATGACTCTTCCATGCATGTGGCACATTTATTTCTTTAGATAATGTGCCTTCTGAGGAGATTTGTGAGATATTTTTTGCAAGCTGAGGAGCAGAGCTGTGAACTCACATGTTGTGATTTCCCCTGATTATTTTAAGTATCATATTCTGGGACTGGATGAGAAAATGTTATCTCACTATTTACACAGAATCAGGAAAAAAAGGCATGATTATGTGGTACATAAAAAATAATTTAAAGTTTAAGAGTTCAATATTTCTTCTCTTTTGCAAGGTTTATTTAAATAGAAGATTAGATTTTCTCTTGTCCTTCTAAAACCCAGTTTCTGTCCATTTTGGTAACTCTGGTTTGTGTTGCCAGCTTGCTCTTCTACTTGGAATTATTTGTTCTTTTTTAAAGCAGCTTTAGAAACTCTCCCATCTAAACCTGGAAGTAACATTTACTTTTCAAATGCTCTTTGTTTAGGAAGCTGTGATATACCAGAACAGCCATTTGGGAGTTTTTAATGAGCAAAGGGAGGCAAGGAGGAACCCTGAGATGCTCCAGCCCCTCCTCATCTTCATGGGCTCTCCAGTAGCTCCTGGTCTTTCTCCAGAAGTGGACACAACTCTCCAGTTCTTTGTTTGGTGTTTTGGGCTGTTTCTCCTTGGTCAGGAAACTGAATTTTCTCAGTTTATCCCCATTTCTGGTTTTTCTCTGCTAGGCTTTGAAGAGATTTGCACTCAGTGTCTCCTAGCTGAAATTTAAAGCAAAGTTTATTCTGCCTGTCTGCTTTATGCTTCCAGCTGAATTTCACTGAATTACCCACTGGAAATGGTGGGATTTTTATTCTTTATTTTAGTAGGCAGGGGATCCAAAGGATTTGATTTTTTTAGACGTGATTTCTTACCTCTTCAGAGCTTTTGTATAAAACTGGACTGCCTTGTGAAATTTTTGTGAGGGTTTGTTTATCCCTCCATCCATCCATCCCTCCATCCATCCCTCCATCCATCCCTCCATCCATCCATCCATCCATCCATCCATCCATCCACCCATCCCTCCATCCATCCATCCATCCATCCATCCATCCATCCATCCATCCATCCATCCATCCATCCATCCATCCATCCATCCATCCCTCCATCCATCCATCCCTCCCTCCATCCATCCATCCATCCATCCATCCATCCATCCATCCATCCATCCA
>VZRX01009084.1:0-21552 GCA_013398075.1 Notiomystis cincta | reverse complement strand
CAGGGTATCTTTAAAATTTGTCATTTTCTTTGTAATAAACATGGTTTAACTTTATCTCTCCATTTCTCATGCCAGTGTTTGAAATACTGCACTGTGGCACCTGAAATTGCTGCACATTGCTTTTGTAATCTTCATACATTATCAATGGCTCATGAAATTCTGTGAGAGAAAACAGAGAAAGCAATCAGGCCCTGGATGGCTATGGATGTATCCATGAAGAAAAGATTACTAGCCAGCTCTGTAAAATCAAATGGGATTTTTTTTCCTGCCCCCTTGACAGTCCCAGGAACCTCTCCACTAAATTTAAAGGGGTATGGACAGGGTCCTTCAGTGTCTACTCATTTATCTCTGCTGTGAATGGCTTCAAACCAGAATATATAACAGAGATAATGTTGAGGAATCATCCTCAGGGAAAAAAAGAAGAAAAAAGCCTCAACAGGAGGGCTTTTTTCCACTGTTACATTTAGCAAATTTTATGAAATAAAAGCCCTGCAAATGTAGAGATTTAGGCACAGTTATCTTTCAAATATTAATAAATATTTTTAATTATCATTAAATATTATTATTTAATTAATAAATATTAAATATGAATATTTTATTTTAATAATTAATTTTATATTAATAAATATTAAATATTTTTATTTATTATACATAAATATATTTATTTATTATTAACTATTTTAAAATTATTAATTAATTTTTTTCAAATATTAAATATTTTTTCAGATTTATTAAATCTTTTCAATTAGATATTTTCCTTATTAAATATTTTCGAATATTTTTTCTTTCATGACAAGAATGCCTGTGCTTTCCTGCAGCTCATGGAAATGGAGAAGAGTAATATCCCCTATTTATTATTAACTTAGAATTTCCTATCCCTGTTTGATTCAAGCATTCTACTCCTCTCTCTTGAACTGGGCAGTCAAACTGTAAATAATTTACAAATAATTTAGGTTGATTTGGCTAATTCACAGGCAGGAGTAAAGACTGTTAAAGTAACATTTTTAGTTGGAAGGGTGGGAGATGGTTTAGAAATCTTCCTATAGAAATAATGCTTAATGGCCTGTGCTGGATGGGTTATGCTGAATTTTTATTTCAATATGATGTGAAGACTGGAGAAAAAAGCCCATTGAGGGATTCAATTTGGAATTAGTGCTAGTGGCAATTAGGAGCAGCACATGTTGTGTGCAAGGAGAAGGATGTCAGAGGAGGGAGAAATAAGGTGTATTGGTTTTATTTTGGGTTTTTATCCTTGGTGGCTGTTGCCAAAGACAAATTCCCCCCATCTTTGCCAGACAATTCAGCTCTGGAGGTGTTTCTGTCCCACACTTCCCAGATGAGACTCACTTTGGGGATTATTCACACAATTCTGAAGGACATCCATGCAAAGTTTATGTAGAATTCACCATTGAGAATATAAATTGCACAGGCTTGTGTTGGTTACTCAGCCATGACTTTTAAACTCCATTTACACTTGTAAATAAAGCAGTAATTATTTAAAATATTTTCAATTATTTCTACCCCCCAAAAAACCCAACCATCCAACCAACCAAAACTCCAACAAACCCAAATTTTATTTTTTTTTGTTTCACTGTGTTTCCTAAGCTGCTTGTCAGGTGTTGGCCCCAGCTGATGCTCTGCGATATACTTAATTTTGTATATGGTGTGCTTATTTCAGATGCTGTTCTGTGTGCTTCCTGATTCATTATTCATATAAGAATAATGCCATGCTCCAGGGAAAAATATTTAGCTGATGATTTGCACCAAATTTTGTCTCTGATATTGTTTGTTTGTGGTTTATTTTATTTAACAACAACAAAAAAAGGGCAAAATCATCCACTGCTGGCTCTAATTACTTTAGCACCCATTTAGGGTAACCACTGCAGGTTCTGTGAATGTATTCAAAACACAAAGGAAATGTGTGAAATTCCATGTACATTCACATGATCAACCCTTCAGTACTGACTTGGACTTTTTTAACATTTTTGAAGACCATTTCACATGTCTGAGGCTTTCCTTTGATAAAAGAAGAGTTGTTAAGTATCAGGAATATTTTTTTTTCCTTTGTTTTGATTTTAGATTTCTATTTAAAAAGGTTTTGCAGCCTCAGAAAGGAGGACATCAGTCTTTAAAGGATATTTCAAACCTATGCAATCAATAAGTGTTTCACCCCTCTGTGTGAGAGGTTTCTTTTCAAGCACTGTGACCCTTTATTTACCTCATGGCTGTATATTGAAGAACATTAAAGTACAGCTTCTTCAAATTTGTGCTGTTAAAAAGTGCTCAGAAAGGTTGTGCTGCTGTGAAATGGAAGCATATTTTTGTTGTAAATTATTTAGCCAAATATTTATTAGTTCTCAAAAATATTTTGCATTATCAGGGCAGGAACAATGTATTAAAATATTGTTTAAAATAGATGTGTGCTCTGAAAATAAAAATGTATAATAAGAACAACTGGTCCTTGACTTGTTGATGGGCCCTAGTTAATGAAAAAAAAATTAGAATGGTTTAAGTAATTCAGAAATTTAAGGGTTTCTTGTAGGTAATCACCATTGCTAAAATAGAATGTCTTTTGTGAGGATGATATGTTGATTCCTTCCCATTCCAAGAGAATTTAAATCTTCCTACTGGACTTCCAAAGCCCTGCAGAAAACTGAGACAAAGCAGATTCTCCTTCTTTTGGATGAGCTAAAGAAGAAATTAAAACCAGAGGAAGCCACTTTGGTCTCTCTCTGGAAAGGGAGGAAGGAAATATGAATTTGTCCATTGTTCTGACTTCTTTTCCAACCACAGCAGGTGATGTGTGAAACCCAAAGTTGCTCATATTTATAGAGGAATAAAATAAATCCAGGCTTGCTGGATTTTGTCATTAGCTTTTACTACCCAGAAGATATTTCTCAAGGTTTCTAAACCAACAGAGCAACCAAAGAAATGAAGTGTTCAGGTAATTTCTGGTGTCTCAAATAATGATTTTTACTTTATACCTTGGTCCTAGTGATTCCTGTAGTGCACACTACAATTATGGACTATCAATTTATGGAGGAGAAATTAAAAATATTCCCATTTAGTGTTCAGAAATTTGCTGTCATGTTGCAGCAGGAAAAGCTGCCATCTTATGTGAGGCTCTGGCTTTTCCATTCCTTGCTCTGAGCCTCTCTCCAAGTTGCTTTCAGGTGGATTTCGTATCCCTTGGATTTGTAGAGTCCTTAAAAATCAAGGAAAATGAAGCTGCTGTTGTCCAGGAAACACAAAACTGTTGTCATCTTAACTGCTCTGCAAGAGAGAGAAATAACAGAGAAAGGCCTTGGCACAGAGAAATTAATGGAGATATATTTTCAATCACACAAAAAAATTCACCCAGAGAAAGGAACTTATTGTCAGCTAGAATCCAAATGAGTTTTAAATTGATTGCTTATTTAGGGAAATTTCTAATTACTTTTTTTCATAACTTATTACATTTATCAGAAACAATTTCTTTTTCCAGACTGAATCCATACACAGTAATTATTGCTGTAGTTTTTTATTTTTCTCCTTCTGCCAAAAGATTATTTTTCCAGTATAGGATGGCAGAGCCAACTAGAATAATTCACTGGCTCATATTGTGCAGTAACTAAACCTCTCCAAAATGGAGAAGCTGAGCTGCTCCTGCCAGTTCATACTCATTTTGCTTTTTATCATTAATTTGCTGGAATCACAGTATAATTTAGGTTGGAAAAGACCTTTAAGGTCTTTGAGTCCAACCATTAATCCAGTGCTGCCAATTCCACCACTGACCCATGTCCCCAAGTGCCACATTTGCACATTTTTAAAATACCCCCAGGGATTTAATAATATTTATTTATTTAATAAATAAAGGGTTCTAGTGCTTGAAAATCCTTTTGAGGAAGAAATTTTTTCCTTTACATTCAATTTAAGGCGGTTTTTATCCAGCCTCTGCAGAAAACATGGAGGTTCTTGAAACTTGTCCAAGTCAAAGCCACTTAAAATAAATTAAAACCAGTTTATTGCTGACCTCAAGTGTTATTAAGCAGTTAGTTTTTGGTTCTAGGAAGAAGGAAAAAACAAAGGAAAGGAGGAAGAGGGGAAAATAACCCAACAAATGTGTGAGCACTTTATTTGGGTACAAGAACAGTGACACACAATTAATATTTGGCCTTGGTTTTTAGGGAGGGCATGGCTGAACTCTGTCTGTGAGCAGATCCTGAGTGGTTTTTTGGGGAAATGACCTTGTACACCAACATCTTTCTCTGAGTTTCTGACTTTCCCCTGAATTTGAGATTTTGCCATTGCCTCCAGTCCTGTTGTCATCAGTATGATGACTTCAGAGGGCACCACAGGAAAATATGCAGTGGCTCTTTGATTTCACACCAGTTATTGCCCTGCTCATCTCTTGTCTCATTTTGTGAGCTCATTTTGTGTTTTGGGGACTCTCTGCAGCTCTCCACTCCTTCAGTGACTTCAGCTGGAGCAACAGAAGTGGCACCTCCTTTCTAATATCCCAATTAAGGGATATTCAGGCATGTGTTGTGTAGACACCAACAGAATTATTTCATCATATGTTTGCTGGAACATATAGTATGGCCTGGTGTTAATCATTGTGCAACACATGCCAGAGATGTTTAATTTTAATTTTTTTGTTTTTTTTTTTTCCCTAGCTTCTGTCAGACATTTAAAAATACATATTTGTTTTAATATCTCCACATGCTCAACGTTTCCTTTCCTGAGGTTAATGCTAGATTAATTGATTAACCAGCAGAAGTTGGTTTCTGTGCTTTTCTTTTGGGTGAACAGTGCAATTGTGGCACCCTGACACATTCAGCAGAAACCACCACCAATATCCTCAATGAGTGAACAGGCTGCAGAGATGTGAAATCACACGTGATAGTTGCCAAGGAATTGATGACAGAAAATCAAGGAGATTTCTTTATATATTTTGTAACAATTTTAGGCCTGTGGGTTTTTTTTTTTGGTTGGGTTTTTTTCATCTAGTGATGCACTTCATCATGAGAAGGAGCTGAAAAAGAAAGTCCTTTGAAATAACAAGTTAAGATGACAAAAAAAAATTCTTTTAAGCATTAAGAGCTTCCTGGCCCACTCTCAATGAGAATATATTATCTTAATCAGATTGATTAGTAATTATGTTATGGAAGAGGTCAGGCTGTGCCTCAGAAATTCACAGTACTGTGTGTAGCCCTGTTTCTGATCATTCCCAGAATTCAGGGTTCTGTCTGGGGAATGGTCCTTACATTGAGTTTTGAGGGGTTCCTCAGCTGAAGGGGAATTTTCCTGCTGAGCACTATGAAATTCTGTGTGGGGTGGGGAGGGGAAGGAGAGCAGGGGGTGCTGGCACTCACTGGAGATGTACTTGGGGGATGTGGGAATTCTGGGCTTCTGCCCTGTGCCTGTGCTCTAAGGCTATGAGGGAATTTAGGACAGAGGTACAGGAGTGCATGGAACCCCCCAAAATCCTAGAGCCTGAGAAGCAGAGAACTATTTCTTCAGAGAAACCAAACTAAATCTAACCTGCACTATTTAACCTAATCAACCTTTTGAGGTTGATTCATGAGACAGCATTTCCCCCCAAAGCCTTATTTAAAACAACTTCTCTTAAACACATAACACAAACCTGGCTCCTGATCTGAATCATAATGAAGGATCTTATTAATGCTGTTTATATTGAAATATTTGCAAATAATGTTTTACATTAGTTGGCCTGACAATGTGCAGGCTGGCACTGCACAGAGAGGTTTTCTGCACTGATAATCAGCCCTTGCAGAGGCACCTCAAAGAAAATACATCAGCAGTGCCTGAAATTGCATGCACTGCTCTAAGCAAACACTGTAAATTATAAACTAATTTTATCTTCAGGAAAAGGAAGCTTTTATTCAAAACTGGGAAAAGTTAATAATAGTTAAGAACACTGTGAATTCATCAATGCCAGAGCTGCATGCACAGTTCCTGCACTGAGGGAAAGACTTGCTCTTACATTCAACTGAAAAAGGCTTTTTGATTGGAAAAAAGTATTTACATTTGTTGGTGCCATTTTCCAGGGAATATTATTAAATTCCACCTCGTTCAAACCCAGAGATGTGTTAAGAAATTAAAGCCCAAGCTGCCTGAGGGTGCAGTTCTGGTGTGTGTAACACTCCCATAAGGAAATCTGCACCTCCTGATGCTTCAGAAAATACAATCTCCAACCTTGATGTGGAAGAAAATTAATTTTACAATTACAAAGATATTATTTGGATATTGAAGAAGTTATGTTGGGCAGGTAGTGGGGGTGAGGGGGAGTGTGCTCAGCAGTTTTAGTGTTTTGAGGTCTGAAAGGGAGGAGTTCTGATGAAATTATATTTAAGGTTATTAAGATCTAGTAAGAGATTCACTGTTTTAAATAAAATACATCTATACAAACTGCTTATGAAAAGTATTTTTTCCCTTGGTAGATGCTCCTTAAAATATAATAAAAGAGAACTGTGTTATAATTATTTTTTAATCTCTTTTATTCCCAGTTTCCTGCCTGCAACTTTCTCTGAGTCTTAGTGAAACTCCTCTTTCTTGGGCTGTGTGTGATGGTTTAATTATCAAGAAGTGTTAAGTTTTCTGTAAATATGGAAGGGACAAAGGAGTGTTGAAGTTGAGGGGAAGAAAATAAAATAATTATTAAGATGTAATAGAAATTTAGTGACTTTACCAAAAGTATAAATGTTTCCTGCAATGCTCAAGAGGCATCAAGCTCTGAAAATGTGCCATTCTTGTTTTAAGACTACTGGGCAGTGGTTTGTAATAAAACCCATCAATTCCAACCATTACACATTTATTTTATTTTCTGCTGAAGAGTATTGGGGAATCCAAAGTGCAAAGTACCAGTAAAACTAACTGAAAGATTGCCTGACTTTATAACAGGGAAAATAGAGTTAAAAATAGATTTTTTTACTGCTCTAGGAAGCATGCTTCGATTTGGGAGGCCCATTAGAGTTTGCAGTAGCCACAAATGATCTGTTTATAGCAATGTATAACTTGCAATATTTGCAAACCAGTGGTCATTTGCTGGGGTAACCCAGCCAAGCACAGGGAAATTGGAAGCTGGAAATAATGAGGATCATGATGAATCATTCTGAGAAGTGTAATCCAGGAGAAAACTCAGACTTTTAGAGCTATGTTCACCACAGGGATACTTTAATTGGCTTTGCTTGACAGATATAAAAATGCATTGGATGTTCCTACATTTATTTTTAAATTATTTCAGAGCTAGTTTCATATATTTTTTTTTCCTTTCAATTGAACAGAATTAAAATAACCTGAACAGTGTGGAAATAGCAACTGGAGTTCAGTCTGGAACAAGAAAAGCTGTATTTTGGAAGCATTATGTCAAACATGGATGTGGCTGGCCCAGTCACTCTGCTTCTGTGCCAGGACATTTCCATTTGCCAGGCAGCTCTGGGCTGTTTGTGGGCTGATTTTTTTGGTTTGTTTTGATTTAATTGAATATCTAAGCTAGTTTGGGACATGGAAAGATGGAAATAAAGCCTTAACTAGCTGTGCATATATTACTCTCCTGAAACTGCTGTTGTACCTTCAGTGGGACACATAAAATGTGTTTTTATGGCCACAGCCATTCTAGTACAAAGATGACAGATTATTGATGTGCAGCCTCTGTTGCAGTCCTTTAAAAGCTGAGTGGAAATTCAGCAGGTAAATCTATATGTGCAGTGCAAATGTCATAAACACATCAAAGACAAAATCAGGTTTACAGTTCAATGGAAAACAACAAAAAAATTATGCTGAGGGCATCTTCACGTAGACTTTTAGATAAAGAATTGCCTGAAGAACTGAAAGACAAAAAGTTTTAAAGGTTTCAAGGTAATTGTAATCCTCACCACAATAAATGTTTATTTAATATGTTCATCAGGTATTACCAAGGTGGCTGCTAACCTTCTTTTTTTTGCAATTTTTAGAATTAAATTACTGTCTCCTTGGAAGAGAAAGTGAATGTTTTGTTCTGAAGACATTCACAGTATAATACATTAAATGAATGATAGAATGAAGAGTATTGAAATAGGAAAAGGGATACTCATCCAAGGTAGTATTGATTTGTTTTTATTTACACATTCTATAAATGTCAGGCTTAGCTTAACAAAAGGTTGGAAATAGGTCTGCATGGTGACCATGAAAATCAGGAGTGTAAATTTCTGCCTATCTAAACTCTAAACAAAGCCCTGCCACTCCTGCTTTGCTCTGAACTTAAACAATAAAAAAATCTTACTGTTCCTTCTAAGACTGCAGAGCCATCCACATTTCCTGTGGATGGATAAATGTTACATCTGAATAAACAAACATCTTGATTTTTATTTATTCTTTTCTTTTTATGCTTTTCCTTTCATTGGGAGTTTAAGGTGATGCCTGGATTTCTCTGCAATTCCCAATACCATTGTGTACACTTCAGATTCATCTTTTAATTCCAGTCCAAAGAAGCCTCAGGATTTTTTTTTCCCCCTGTAAAATTTGTATGAAGTGACAGCAGTTCTTCATGCTTCAAAAGCTGTAATTGCCAATACATCTCTCCACTTGTGCAGCAAGAGAAATGTCAGAGTTTTGCTTTTCACTGGTGCCAGCTGCTTACCAAAGTTGAGTCTTCTGTTGGATAAAAATTAAATGGGTAAAAAGTCACCCAGTGTGTTCATCAGCTCGGCTGGGGCAGTGAGATTGTCAGTGAGATTTTGATGTGGCAGAGGACTCCTGTGTGACACAGAATCCTGGCTGGAAACAACATGTAAAGCAAATGTTCCATTCGCATTGAGACATCAGCAACCCAGGCTGTTCTATGGTCCTTTGAACAACACTGCTGGAGGAAAAAGGAAATGAGGAAAAGCCATGTCATCCACTTTTCTTTATAAATTAATGATTTTCAGCTCCTTAAGTTATCCATTGCATCTATTTACAAGCATGACTGTATGAACCAAATGATCCTTAAACTTCAGGAGGGAAAAATCTAGGAAAAATGTTTATTTTCTTAGGGAATAACTCAACAGATTTCCATCTAAACTATCCCAGACAAGCAAAATCTTGTGAAACAACATGAATTAGGATTGTGTTTATTCCCACAGCCTTTAATTGTGCAAGTTTTAACACTATGGAACAAACAAAAAACAATCTGATTAGAAAACAGCTGTAAAAGAACTAAATTTTTACACCTTTGAGTAAATAATTGGTGGAAAGACTTTTACTTAGAGGCTGTGCCTCAGTTCCCTTCTCCCTCCACAATTCCTGGTGTATTAAAAAACAAACTGATAAATGTACTTCTCATCCTCCCATTTTGTCTTGGCCAACATTATTATTCTGTTCTTATCCCTGCTATCCATATTCTGTTTTTCTTACTGCTGCCCATGTAAAATTGTCAGACTCCAGGTGATAAAGTCAGATATTCACAGAATCCCTCCCCTCTGGGCACTGCAGCATCCTGTGGTGATTCTCTCCACAGGTCCATGCCAATGTGGGAATCCCTTCTCCCAGGGCTGGGAATTTCTGTACCACACCCACTGAATTCTGTGCATGGGAAAGCAAAAATAGTGAACTCATTCCTTGTTTCCCAAAGATCACCTGAGCATTGCCTGGGTGATTTCTCTTGTATCCCCTTGGAGCTGCTGATGGGTGTTGTATCAGTCCCTTCTAGAGAGGATAAATCAAATATTACACAGATTAATGGTCTCCATCTCGTTGACAGCTGGTCAATGTGTGTTGGTAGCACATATTCAGGTGTTCTGCCATGAGAGGCAGGGCATAGCAGCCAATTTTCACCATATTTCACCAAATTTCACCAGATTAAATCTCCCCCTTCAAGTAATCAATGCCTTTGCAAGTTAAGCTCCACTAGAAACAAGGAATCTGGAAGCAGAGACATTCAAAGATTTGAAATACAGACTCCCTTATGTTTTATCATGAAAAATAAGAAGCTTTGCACATTGTTAAAACAAATTGCTTAGGTAGCAGCTGTTTTGAACCCCACAGGTTGTGATTTAGCAAGCTCAGTCTAAAAAAATTACTCTGTAGGTATGCTGAGGTCCTTTCCTGGCTGAATTGTTTTTAAACAAGATCAGGAAAATTCTACCCTCCTTGCAAAACATGTGGATTGTTGGAAAGCAGCTCTTTGAATGGGCATCCAAAATGTTCTAATTTCCATTTGATTTGTGAGCTATGACATGAGTAAGTTGGGGTATTTATGGGCTTTTCTCCCATGTAAAATGCTCTCTAATAACTTGGCTTTGCTGGTGGTTCTGTGCATAGTTTTATCAACTGATAAAGCTTCTTTATTACATAAGAAATAATAGAACCCTTTTTTTCTGATAGTTCTTCCAGGAAGAGAAGCTCATCTGAACAGGGGCCTGTGTGAGGAAAAAAAAAAAAAGAAATTAGATTTCCCATATTAAAAAGCTACATCATATAAATATTTTATTTTAATTAGGAAAAATACATTCATGCTTAATTATTCCTCATGTATTTAATAGTTTTGCCAGTCCTGGACAACATTCTCTTTCTCTGGTTTGCTATCAAATTCCAGAATATTAAAGAATAAATATGTTGGAAATAATGTAGGTTAGCTGGTGACTTGCATCACAAAAGGTCCTCTCACAGCATTGTCAATAAATTATGTCACCCATCTCAGTACATTTCTACTTTACATCTTACATACAACCTGTTTCTAAAAGTGGCATCCCAAGCTCTTACTTATTTACAAGACCATCTGGATGGTCGATATGTAAGAGAACTTTGAAATTTGTAAGCATGAATTAATTAAAGAAAAAGTTCTGCTTTATTGGGTGCATGTTTCTTGCTTTCCCTTATACCATTCTTTACAGGAGCCATAGACAACCCAGTTTGTTTCATAGGTAAATGTGGTTTTAATTAAAAAACCCCACCAACTTTAAAATATGGAAAATAGGGAATGAAACCTAGATGTTCATGAGAGACAAAATATTTCAAATTGCTGATCTCTTGTGTGTTTCCATGGCTGATCCCATGCTGTTGCTGTCTCATGTCTACATTAGAGATAATTTTTGGTTTATAGATACAAAATTCCTTTAATTGCTGGGAATTCTAAAGATGTTGATGGGCTAGGAGAAGCAGAGGGAAGAGGAAATATGAAACTGGAATAAATAAGGGATGTCTTTGTGCTGGCTGATTTGAGTAGGAGGGACTGATAACTTCAGTGTCCTGGAGAGAGAACTTCAGTAGTGCTTGGATAAAGAGAGTGGCAGTGGAGTAAAAGTAATGAAAGCTGCAGAAGAAAATGAGATTAGGAAAAAAGAACCAAAGAAAAGACAGAAGTGCACTAGGGGCAAGTTGGCTGCAAAGGCAGAGAAATTACCTTGCTGGGGTGAAAAAAGGAACACATTAAAGAAAATTTGTTTGAGTGGTGGAACGAAATTAAGAATCCTCTCCCTTCCTTTCCAGTCTAGTCAGGAAACACCTGGGACAATCTCCAGCCAGAATAACCACTCCTGGCAGGGCTGTTTCCTGAGGAAGTTGACAACCTACAGCTTTTATTGCATGAGATAAAAGCCCGTCTTTAATGTAGCTGGTGGAGTGCTGCCTGCAGCAGCCCTGCTGATGATCTACATGCATATAGATATGACGTGGTGTAATTAAACCCCTGTTATTCACAGTCCTTAAAACAGAAGATTATGCACAGCCTTCTCCTTTCCTGTTCTTTGCTCAATGTCAAATTATTTCTCTTGTCCATGAGCATTGTGATACTGTGTGTAATTAAATAAGCATGCACTGTATTCCCACCAAATTGCTGTCTGCTGGCTGCTTTGCAGCTAAATCAGGGCTGGGAACATGCCTTGGATTTAAATCAGCAGTGGTGAAGACAGCTGTCAACTGTGGGACAATAATACAAAGGAAGAAGTTGGAAGTACAGTAAATGAGGCAAGGATTTAAAAGATTAAATGTGGCCCAGTGGTAAAATGTGGTGGCCTGGATTTTGTCCAGTGATGGTTGAGACAGGATGCCAAGCTCAGCCTTTTCTGCTAAATGTAGGGACTGAGGCTTGCAAAGCCAGGCTGCACAACAATTTGGATCCAAAAGGAAGAATTCTAAATTAATTCAAATTTCTTCCTTATTACCTCTGCAGTACCAAACCCACAGGTTTTAGTTAGTCACCCTGTGGTCTTCCATTCCTGCATATTTCACTTTGTGGCTCTTCAGATCCATTCTGGACTTGCAGTTAAAAGTGCACTGAGACAATTATAGTTGCAATAAAGAACAGGTATGCTTCAAACTGGTTGGTCTTGATAAAATTAGGTTGTATTAAAGTGTGATTAGATGTTTTGAATTTATAGTTTCTCTTTTAATCTTTGTCAAGTACAGAGGCAAAAATTGAAATGTTCAACACACTGGTAGCTGAAGCAAGGCTGAAAGTCCAACCCCCTCAAAGAAACCAATCATTCCTTCTCGAGAGCAATGCCTAGGTGGTGTAAGGTCAAAAATGAGGTCACAATTTTGTCTCTCACAAATGAGACTAAAGCCAAAAGATACCAGGTGCAGAATCATGATCCATGCCAGGGATAACTGAGGTTGGAAGGGTGCTCTGCTCTCCTGGTAAATGCAGAAGTGTCTCCTCAGAGCCTTTCTGAGTCCCATTTATTTCGAGTCGTGCCTGAGACCTGTGGTCATCCCACCCCCTCCTACTGTGAAGGCACTGGGGCTTCTTCCTCAGTTATTGCCAGCTGAGGTTCATTCCAGAGGGAGAAGAATTGGCCCAGTTTGTAGGCACAGAACTACAAAAAGCAAATTTTGCCACTCTTGGAGGCGTGGGGAGAACCTGGAGCAGAAACTCTCAGGCTTTTTAATTGTGCTCATTGTAGCCTCCATTACTTTCCTTGTGCCAAGAGGAGTAACTGCATTTTACATCAAAAAGAATCCTAGCACCTGAGCAGAGAGAGAGCTGTACATCCTAATTCTAAAGTAAGAGCAACAGATATTCTTTTCTGATGATCCTGTGACCTGCTACTCCCTCATTCCCAGGAGCGCTGCCTGAACTCTTGTATATTGTTAATTTTAGTTCTCACACAGGAGCCCAGCTGCTTTATGCAGAAGAAAAAGGGCTTTTTTCTACTTGGAGGTGAATGATCATAAGAAGTTGAACAATCTGATTATCTTTTAAAAATATTTCTGCTGAGGTTTTTTTTTAGCCCACCATGGTATTGACTAAATTTCTGAAATAGCCAGAGCTGGTGAAATGCAGCAATTGTTAGAATGGTGCATGAAGCAGTGAAGAGTAATAGCTGTTTCTCCTGAAAAGAAAAAGTTAATGAGAATGTCAGTTAATTGTATACATTCAGTGGTTTTGAAATCTTACCCTGTGAGTGTTTGTAATGACAAATCTGTGGAGGAAAACAATAAATTTGTTTGTTCATGTGAGGAGGGGGGGGGACTCACTCCTCTTTCCTCAGCCTAGAACTTCATCTTTTCAGTCAGATCAATTTGCTGCATAGATTTTCAATAATGCAGAAGTGCCTTTGCAGAACTAACTTTGTCTGCAGGAATTTTTCTTATTGTGCTTTGTGTTTTGTTGTTGGTAGCCTTATAAATATAAATCTGGGTGAAGGAGACTTTTCCCTTTTCTTCTTCTCCTTGCTTTCCTTCCCTACTCTTTTCTGCTTGAGGTTTTCTGAGGACAGAGGATCTCAGAGTCCTCTGAGGTGAGGAGAAAAGCACTTTTTCTTTGAAGATGTATTGCAGATGGACCTAAAACCTTAATAAGTTGACACATAAAAAGAAAAAAACAACAACTGGGAGATAAGAATCATTTATTGGCTTGAAGATTTTATAATGTAAATTGCCAATTAAAAATAAAAAGGCAGAAAGTGTTTTATACTGCCTGCAGTTCATAGATTGAAGCCTAGGGGGAAAGTAATGTCTTTGTACAGGATAGACTTTATTTTTAGTTTAGTTTTGGGAGTTTGGGCTGAATTTGGGCTTAAATTTGCCTGAGTGCCATGAGCCTGTTGCTCCTCTGCTGGTTTTGTGCTGTCTCTCACTCACATCAGCATCATCAGTGTGTCACTTCAACAGCAAAACTGGGTTTATTCTGTCCTGGACAACCAGTTTATCCACCAATAACCATTTATAGATAACATTTATGGCCCCCTCTGGCCCTGCATTCAGCTGTGCAATGCTCCAGCACAGCCCTGTGCTCCCAGGAAATTCCCCCCTCTGCCCTCCCCAGTGACAGGAGCAGGCAGAGTTGGGGATGAAAAAAATACCTGGGGGGTTTTATGGAAGTGAACTGTATCAAAGGTTTCTCTGAGACTTCTGATTTTTGCTGGAATTGAGCAGGGGATGCTCAGCTGTTCAAAATGGGATTTCTGCTCTGCCTAACAAGAATTTGGAACAAATATTAAAGTAGCTCTAGGCTTGATTCTCACAAATATCAACAGCCCACACAGGCTTGTTCTGGAAGAAATTTGTTTTATTTTGATTTCAGAATTTCAGCTCATTTACTATTCAGTATTATGATATTTTGATAGCTCACATATTTTCATTCTCTCTTCTTGTCACTTACCCTGAAAACTGAGCTTCAGTTTCACTGTGTGTTAATACAATGGGCTGGAAAATCTTGTCTTGTAAAAGTCTAGTGAAACAAATAATTTATTGCTGCTTGGATGTTCTGAAGAATTGTTTATTTAAAACCAAAACCTGATGTGGAACCAAGTGAGCTGATGCTAAAGGAACAGCAGCACACAGGATTTGCTTTTTCAATTTTTAACTTCACAGAGTGTGCTGCTACTGAAAATAATAAGAGTCTAAATTAAAACACAAATGCATTAAAAGTTAATATACTGATAACTAGGGAGGAATTCTATCTTCATTAATATCTTAACTAATAAATACATCAGTAAAGTAATTAAGATATCAGTTTGTACCTATCAACTGGATTGATAAAAGTTTGTTGCTCAAGCATAATTTTCAGAAAATATTTTAAAACCTCACAAATCAACTAAGCAGCATTTAATTTTGAGAAACCTTGTGCTTTATTGCCAGAATGTCAGCTGTTCAGATGAATTATTTCTGTTTTCTTACAGACAGCTACAATACTCTATTATGATCAGATTTTTATTTTTTTTTCTGAGATGATGCTTTCCAAACATTCTGTTCTTTAATTTATTCTGCTCCAGCTGAAGCCAAGTTTATGTGGCAGATGCATTGTTGGAGCTAGGCACATACTCTGCAGTTTTATGCCTAATTTTTGCCACCTTTGCAGAGCACAGCCCCCATTTTTCCTTACCTCTGCTACAACTGAACTGATACTGAGAAGTTTTCCCTTCTCTCTGCTGTTTATTGGTGAAGAACAAGATATAATTTGGTTTTTTATAGGGCTAATATAGAGAACTAAATACACACAGTACAAATTTATACTGCAAAGCAGTTTTTTTAATATTTTTATTTTCTATTTCTGATTTCTGTGTCACTATTCTGTACCCCTTCTCTCTTTGTCTCTGCTAGGTTGTAAGACACTTGTTGAATGTTGCATAAAAGCAAAATTATTAATTAAAGAACTACTGTCAGTAACATCTAGACCAGGACACATTTAAAAAGATTCAAACACTATGTTGCATAAGTTTTTTCATGAACATTTTTTAACAATTAAAATGCTAGGACAGTTTACTTTCTATTACTGTGAAACTAGAAGCATTTTTGAGAAGGTGATGAGGGAATAAAATGCTGGAACTGGAAGATTTCTCAGAGTCTTATGGAAAAATGGCACCTATCATATCTCATTCCACTACTTTTGCAAAGTTCTCCCATAATTAATTCTGTCCATCTGCTTCTCTTATTGCACTGTGGGTTGTGGCAGAATTTACTGAATTCAAATACAGCAAACCCACCAACTCTGGTATTTTGATGAACATGCAGCTGCCCTTTCTGTAACACCAGTTACATCAGGCAGGCTGCTGCTCTGCTAAATTCTGGGAGAAAGAAAACTCCTGGCTCTCTACAGCAGACCACATTCAATCTTTTAAACTCAGGAGGACTTTTTACTCTCCTTGTGCAGGGGAATTACACCACGAGTGTGCAGGCTCAGGTTTTAGTGCTCCCTTCAGATAATTCTTCTTGGCTGCAAGAGCTGGCAGAGCCAGGCTCTCCAGCAGCCACAGAAAGGACTCTAAAGCTGCTTCAGAGCAGCAGAAAGAATTCTAAATCTGATACAGAGCAGCCTTTTCCTTCCCAGTCCTTCCTGGTTTGTGCTTGACAGGAGTGAGTCTCGCCCCTCCTAACTGGAGAGTTGCCATGTCAGACAGCAGAGGGAGAGGTCACCTCTTATCACTCTCAGCCATCAATTGAAAGTTTGCAAAGGGCTGCTGGCAGCATCTTTTTCCTTCTTCTTTATTGCTTAAAATGTCAGAAATGGATCACCACAAAGCCTCCTGGTATATGAAGGGAGGAACAGTGTCACCAAGTGCTGATTCTGTCGTTCCTGAGGTTGTGTTCTGATGTGTTTGTCATCCCCCCTCAAACTTTACTGCTGGAAGAAGGTGGGAGGGAAAATTGCTGTAAATGTCTGTGATTTACTACTCTAGTTTGTGAAAAGGGAACATTTTTTAAAAAATATATTTATTTTATTTTATTTTTTGGCGCAGTACTTCCCTCATACCTCAGTCACCTGCAAACCCTGGTGCAAGGCAGGAGACTTATGTCTAGGATGTGGCTTCAAAATGCCAAATAAAATAAGATTATTCAGACACTTTAGTCTCAGGGATGCTTTTCCCACACATCAGTTTACAACAGCCACCCCTTAGTCCACAACCACATTCCTTCCATCCACATGTGAAGTGAGCAGGAGTTTTGCTTTGGGGCATTTTCCTGCCAGGAGATGTAATTCAGGAGCAGAGTTCCTTTTGAGCACTGACAAAACCAGAGTGTTATCCCTGCAAAGTAATGGTTTCCTTGAGATTTATGGATAATCCCAAGCTGGCTTTGTCAGGCATTTATGTGATTTATCCTGTGGCTGGTCCTGGGATATGTGAGCATGGGAAACCCTGGGCAGAGGCCAGGGGCACAGAAGGGCACCAGTTTTGTCATTTATTTTGCTTTTAACCAAGCCAGGAGTTGTGCTGGAGTGGTTCTTCCTCTGCTTTTGTGTGTGAGGCACTTGTTGGAGCCAAATGCTGTCAGAAAGCTCAATTGCTTTGGTTTAAAGTTAATTTTACAACTTGGTGCAAATCAACCTGCTGATAAAGAACATCTCCCCACTTCTCTTTTGTACCCAAAGCCCACACTTGTTTTTAGAAAAATCATTAAGTTTAATCTTGCAGCCTTATTAAACAAACATTTGTCTTTACAGTAAACTTTTCCCCTGTGTTGTAGGGGAAAGAAACCCACAGTGTGTACAGAGAGTGGAGTTCTTGTTTGGAGAGCAGCCAAAGCCCTCCAACTCTCATGTTTTGGTTGAGAAAAGCAGGATTTGGCGTTTCCACGGATGAAATCTTGGTTTTCATCTCAGACTTTGATCTCAGTCCCGCCGAAAATGTGGCTGCTGATGTCCTGTGACAGTTTTCCTCTCAGTGGGCACAGCTGGAGAGAATCGGGATGCTCCCGACCTCAGCCCGAGCTGGGGATGCTCGGGATGTCTCCGGAGCGCGGAATTCAGCCCATTTCACTCTGCCGAGCACACCCCAAGGAGCCCCGGCAAGGCGAGGGGGTGAGGTGTGAACTGCTCCTCTGAAAGGAGGATTAGCCCTGTTTCCCTTAGCAAACTCGTCTGTCTGCTCTGACAGCCGCGGAAATAAACCCTTAGGGTGCCTTTTCTGTCGAGAATCGCTTGTGGCTTTTCACTAAGAATAAAGTTTGTGTGTGCAGGCAAAGATTCAGGATAAAAATTCAGCTGTAACTGGCAGCTTTACAGAGCACCTAACCCGAGAAGAATGCTTAACTGCATGCAAGGAGATTTCTGGTGGAGAGGATAAGAAAAATAATGCTTCTTTATCTGTTTGTTTATTTCTTTTTATTCTTTTAAGTCACTCTTGACACTGGAAGTGAAAAGCAGGAATTCAGCCCTCACTGTCTATGATTTTGCCTTGGCAAATCCTTTCTGTCCATGTTTCTAAAACACCCCAACTCTAACCTTGTGTGTCATGTTTTTTACAAACAAGGAAAAGATTGAGCTCCTGTTTGTGCTTTGAAAATAAAAAGCTCTTCCTTGAGACTCCTAGAACATTTTGAACCTGAGGAGAGTGCTGTAATTGCTAATTACTGCTGTATGTTAGCAGCACTAATAAACATGCTTCTCAAGCTTATTACTGCTCCTCAGAAGAGCTCCAGGCCAGTAATAACATATCTGAGAATTTAAATAGACTGCTAATGTGTTTGTACAGCAAAGGTACTCTGGAAATGCAACAGCAACTCCACCATTTCCTATTATACACAACAGCAGAGGAAATTCAATCAAAAGAGCAAAATGTCAACAGAACAGCTTACAAGCTTTAAGGTATTCATGCTTTTCAAGCACAGAAAGTTTTCAGCAGCAGGAGTCCCTCACACAAAGATTTATTCCCTCAGAAGACTTTTTTTCATGGCTCATAAAGAGTGATGGATGAAGTTAATTTTTAGTTTAATCTCTTTCTTTTCAGTTCAGCAATTTCTTGGATACTTGCAAAAAAAAATTAGTGAGAATATGGAACCACTCACCAGTCATTAGTGATGGTGTGTTACAGACTGTGCACATGCCACCACAACAGGTTTTGGAGAGTGAGAAGAAAGTTTTCCTTTCAGTAACTTTTTTTTTGTTTGTTTTTAAACAGCATTTTAATATTCATTCTGCACAAAATGCTGCCCTCTCCCTCAAGTCATGTTTTTATTTAGCTCAGTGGGCAGCACTGCATAGGATCAGGGTCCCACTGGTATTCTGTTCAGATTTTCTATCCTGCATCTACAGCTTCTTTACAGTGGTTTGAGAACTAAAATCAACCATTTTGGTCTTTTAATACAATTCAAAAATTATTTTGACTTCAAGGTTTGCAGTTAGTGGAGTTCATTGTATTTAGAACTTTCCATCTCTTCTTTTTGAAGGAATCAGCTATTTTAATTAGTTTTTTTATCAGAATAGAGGAAAAAAAAGGAGAAAAAGAGAAAACAGCTATATGCCTACGAGATAATTTGTATTCTTTCAAAGAGACACATTGGCCCCTCAAAAAAACAATTTGGATGAAACAAAGCAGGAAATTACTTTTGGGCAAAGGTAGTGGAATGCCAGACTCAGCTTTGGCTGCAGAATGGGTGCACTGTGGCAAAGTCACACATAGACCTTGACAAAAAAAATCTTTCCTGTGACTATGAACTCAAGTGTGTGGTTATTTCTGGTGTCTCTCTCCAGCTTTTGTCCCTCTTCTCTTTCTGCAAGGCAGAAAAAGGTCTGACATTTGGGGCTGAAGAACCCCTGGCATGCAGGCTCTGGGGCTGCCTGCTCCAGTCTGGGTTATCCTGCCTTTTCCCTCAGCAGGAAAATCCACTTGCTGGACAAGATCTCTCCTTCTGACTCCTCTNATATAAATAATATATATAAAATATATCCCACCAGTGCAGTGGATCCCCTGAACAAATGCCATTTGTCTGTAGGAGTTTTAGCAGCTGCTTTTCCTGTTTGGAGCTCTTGCTTAGCACAATCACAAGAGCTTCAAATACTGTGCACTCCTGAACCTGACCATGCACAGCTGCACATACTGAAAATAAAAGTTACTTTAATTTTCTATTGATTCTTACTATGGAGTTGACTTGTTCTTCCAAGTATTAAACTATTTAGGGAATCATTTCTTAACTTGTAGCTCAAAAGGAACATAATAAATGGGAGAAACTACTTGAAATCAAGATGAAATTCTGAAAAGATTGGTGCCAAATGCTGCACTTAGGAAACCAAATAGGCAGTGATAGATGGCTGAACACCAATTTGTCATCACAAAAAAAGGATGACACATTTGTGCTGCTTGTGCAAAACTCTCTGAGCTCAGGAGGAGCTGGAGGGTTCTGCCAGGTCTCTTTATCTGGGTGAGGTGACAGCAGGAGGGGTATATATAATATATATTAGTTTTTATTCTCTCAAATTGACTTTCTAGTTCAGTATTGCCCAGAACCAACTTTTGGTGCCTCTTTCCTAACACACAGAGAAATATATGGAAATTCTGTGCATGCTGAAAATTCAAAGCCCTGTTGCTGATCCTTTTTCTCTGGCAGTATTCTACCAGGGAAGGTTGTACACATCCTTTTCCACTGTCCTGGAGTGTTTCTTTAATTCCCCTGACTTTTTAGTCCCTTGTCAAAACAGGTAGGAGGAACTTCTGCCCTGTAGCCTTATTTTTCTGTGGGTATTTTGGTGTGGTTTAGGGATATAAATGAAAAAGTCTCTTCATAGCCCATGACAAAAATGATCACCTGAGATAATTGAACTGACTCCCAGATCTGAACATCCTTGAAACACAGTCACCAAATCATTCAATAATTTCCCCATTTTCTCCTGAGATTTCTCAAAAGATCAGGAGACAGCCTGAAGATCACTGACACCAGCCTTTTAAGAGGTTGTTTTCATTGACAAGAACATTTCATCTTTTTTTCATCTTACACTGTAAAAAGGGGTAACATTTCTCTTTTGTAATATTCAAGGAAACAAGGAATGGTTCAGGTTGCATTTCATGGAACCATAAACTGGCCTGGGTTGGAAGTGGCCTTAGAGATTGTGTGGTTCCAAACTCCCTGCCTTGGGGAGAGACACCTTTCTCTAAAAGAGGCTGCTCAGAGCCCCATCCAACCTGGCCCTGGACATTCCCAGGGATGGGTTTGTCACAGCTTCTCCAGGCTGTGTTCCAATGTCTTCTCACATTCACACGAAGAATTTCTTCCTAATATCCAATCTAAATCTACCTTCTTCTGTTTAATTTCCCATTTTCCTATCACTGTATGCCCTTGTAAAAAGCTACTTTTAGGCTCCCTTCAGGTCTTGGAAGGCCATGATGAAATCTCTCTGGAGCCTTCTGTTCTCCAGGCTGAACAGCCCCAATTCTCAGCCTGTCCTCACAGGAGAGGTGCTCCAGCCCCCTGAGCATCTTTGTGGCCTCCTCTGGACTTGACCCAGCAGGTCTGTGCCCTTTTCTTGCTGGGGACCCCAGAGCTGGCTGCAGTGCTGCAGGGGGTCTCAGCAGGGCAGGGCAGAGCAGAGCAGAGGGACAGGATCCCCTCCCTCTCCCTGCTGCCCACAGAGCTCTGGATGCAGCCCAGGGTACTTTTGGCTCTCTGGGCTGTGAGTGCCCCTTGCTGGCTCATGTTGAGCTTCCTGCCAGCCAACACCCCCAGCCCCTCTCCCCAGGGCTGTTCTCAGCCCATTTGGGCCCAGCCTGTGTTTGTGCTGGGGATGGGCCCAGCCCAGGGACAGGACCTTGCTCTTGGCCCTGCTGAGCTCCGGGGGGTTCTCCCGAGCCTCTCCAGCCCTGCAGTGTCCCTGTGGATGGGTCCCTCCCCTCCAGTGTGCCCAGTGGCACTAAACCTGCTCAGGGTGCCCTCCAGCCC
>VZRX01009082.1:30274-86221 GCA_013398075.1 Notiomystis cincta | reverse complement strand
TGGAGAGACCCTCGTTACAGGTGTAGACTGATCTCATAGGCCCAATAGCACAACCTCTCCAGAAACCTCCAAATTATTATTATTTCATTTTTTTTCCTGTTTAGATCTTTAGTTTATATTGTTCCTGACTTATACATTAACCTTGAATGCTGATGATATTGTCATATAGGCAGATGTAACTTCCTTCCTCAAATACTGAGAAACAGAGCAACCAAGGAACCATGACAAATTTTTCAGCTAGGAAAAAAATAGAAGGGTCTAATAATGCCAAGTGCATTTAGTGTGCTACAGGTGGCATTGTTAGAAGTGCATACCATGGCAAATTTCTGTTGACACCTCACCTAATGTAATACAGATCTCTTTAAACTGTCTCACATAATCAAGAGAATTCCTTTTTCCACAGCAGACCTCCTTCTTAGAGGTGAACCTTAAAAGCACACAAAGATGAAAGTTACAGAATTGTGAAAGAGCTATAATTTATAATAACTTGGGTGGCAATAAAGAAGTGTAATGGTGGCTTCAATGAAATAAAGTGGAGATCGTTAATCTTTTTACGTGAAACTTGTTTTAAATTTCTAGCAGTGTGAAAGAGACCTCTAATTGAATTGCCACTTTGTGCAAGTGGGGAGGCAAAGACACCTCTGGTCAATAGCTGTGTTTTGTTAACAGAGTGGTAATTGGCATCCCACTGTTAAGATACCATGTCTTGCCTTCTTTCTTTTCCTCTGTGGTCTAATAATTTCAGAAGATTTTACACATTGCCCTGACTGCTGTTGGAGGTTGTTTTAGAATTAGTAAGTATTAGTATTAGAAATAGAAATAGTGTTAGTATTAGTAACTGTTGCAAAATTTCCAGGACCTCTTTTAAAAAGCAAAAAACCCCCAAACCCTCATCTGAGAATGGCTCTATTGACTGAAGTGAGGAAGAAAAAAAGTGAAGCCTGAATGTAGTAATAAGGGTTGAAGTTAAAGAGTTTTGTTGTTTTTCCAATAAACAAAACCCAAACATGTTTGATTTTTAAGTACAATAAGAGCAATAAAAGAATCTTGTCATTCTCTGCCAATTATCACTTCAGGCTGTGATCTTGTCAGAATTCATAAGCTCCCAGTACAGTATCCAGTACTGCCAGGATATGTTGGTATTGATCTTCCCCCAGTCAATGCTTTATAATGGTTGAGAGCATGAGGCCACCCAAGGCACTGTCACATAATACTGAGGCCCTGCTTTGGTCTTTACCTGTGTCAGGTTTGCCATATGCAGTCTGTAAACACAGAAGGAAAAGATCTTTTCTTTCACTGTTTTGTATTGATGTAACCACTGCTCTCTTGGAAGTCTCACAGCAGGCTGACATTTCAAGTGCATCTCCAAAAGTTTCAATGATGATGGTTCTTGCCAGTCAGGTATCCCCTCCCAGGACCTCAGTGTTACTATTGGTGTTTTATGTCTTAAAAATCCACCACCAGTTTCAGGTAAAGGAGAAAATCTGGAGATGCTGTGAAAGAAGATGAGTAAATGGGATTTAAAGGCAACTACATTGGTTGTATTTTAGTTGCAAATTGAAAAGTCATTGAGGAGATGCATGGTGTCAGAAAAATTGGCTTTGATTTTTGGAGAAAATGTTATATGTAAGAGAAAAATTGCTTGATTAAAATCTTCACAGTTTACTATTAACCAATACAGCTTTTTACCCATAAGGCAAAGCTTTATATCTGAGACACTTCAGGGAAACTTAGATATTTGTTCTGTTCCCAGGTCTGGGGTAGTTTATTTATGTCCAGACACTTACATTGTTTATGATTCCAAACTTTGCCTTTGTTTTCTTTCACAGAATGGTCACTATCTTCCTTAATTTTCTCTATGTAGGCTGCAGGCTGTTTGGAGTGGGTACTTCTCACTGTATTACTAAATGCATGTATCATGCCTGGCACAACCAGAGCTAATGTGGTTTGGGTAAGTGGATATATATTTAATGCTACTGTTTTAAAAAAAATATTGTAAAGTGCTGCTGTTGAACTGGAGTGCTTCCAGTTAGGGTTACTTTTATGTCTGGTTGTAGAGAAAATATTTCACATTGAAAGTTATAAATTTTCATTAACCGAAACCAACTAAGTTTGCCACAGGCTTCTAACTTCAGCTCATTATGTGCCTTTGAAAGTAAAGTATTTCTGTTATTTGTAATTTGTTATTTGTAGAGACTGAGCTGCAAAATCCATAACTGCTCAAGAAATTATGTAGATATGATAGATACCAGAATAAGAAACATGGAGGGAAAGAAAGAGCAAAATTTTGTCCTGAACAAACTTAATGTGAGAGAGGATTTTGAACTAATTTGGAAGACTAAGACTGTAGGATAACAGAGAAAAATTCTATTTTTTTCCTTCTATGACTGACTTATGATTTCTCAGCATTGTCCTCATATTTTATAAAACATTATTAAATAAAAAATCAGTTTGATTCCTAATATAGGCATGGCCACTACATTATCATAAATCCTGCTTTTTTTCAGGCTAGCCTCTGGTTAGTGCAGGTACAAAAAATAATGGAACTATGGGATCTCAGTGCGAGTTAACTTTTTCAAAATAATTTCTGATACAGATCTCTTTTCATTTGACTATGACACTCTGTAGAGATTCCTAATTAGCTAAACTTCTTTTTAAATTCAATTTTAGATCAGAATCAGAGCAGTCAGTTGTTTGATTTCCCACTGGTGGGGAAGTGAGTGAGCAGCTCCATGGTGCTTAGTTGCCAGCTGGGGTTAAACTATGACAACTCATTATGTGAAGTTTTACTTCTGGAGCAGCTCTGAGGTGCACTGAGCACAGAGTCCAAAGGGAAATATTTGCTTTGTGCCTGAAGTATCTCTGAAATTTATTAAAACCAGTTTTGTGATAGTTTGGAGGTAGTGCCTAGGTCTGAATTTCAGGCCTTAATCCTCAATTCTGCCTTTTTGTATTTATCTTCTTCTTTTATGTTCCCTAGGTGAGCAGAGGTGATGGTGTCATGATCACATTGCTGTCTTAACTAAAATTTCTATTGCTTTATGAAGAGGAACTTCACTGGCATTTATTAAAGATAAGATCCCTGTTCTTAGAGAAGGAAACAAAAAACCAAGTGAGTTTAGTTCTTGCTAACCAAAATTTCAATTTCTGTAGTGAATAATTGAGATGAGATCCAAATCTCTGTAAAGTAACTTTAATTTATACTCATGAACAGGACAGAAGCCACAGGAAGCTGGTTAAATTTGCTTTGAGAAGTTTCCTCAGGATAGAGACCTTCTTCATGATAATGATTGTGAGGTTTATTGTTACTTCAATTTAAAATTCCAGAAAACCTTTATATTTCAGGACAAATCAAGTGTAACATGGTTCTTAGGGACCACAGGAAGAAGAGATTGAATTGAGGCTTATAACAAATTGTAAGAAACAAAAAATGTCCTCAGCTGTTTTCCTGCACAGGTTCTTGTTTGGTATTAAGTCTTGCATTATGTCTGAGCCAAAGCAGGAGCTCACAACCTCCAAAAGAAAAATGTCACTTCTTACTTCTTTTTTCTACTTGTTGTCATCAGCATGTTCCTTCCTTCATCTTCTTCCCTTGGCTCAGGGACTCATCTGACACTTACCATGAGCTGATTCAACTAAATCTGACTAAATGAGCAAAAAACCACAGCCTTCCAAAAAAAACCCCACCACAAAAAACACCAAGCAAGCAAGCAAGCAACAACAAACAACTCTTCCCCACCCCCAAACCTTCAGTATTTTTCTCTTTAGTTGGAGAGTTTAGTGAAATCACTAAAAGTCAAGTGAGTGGCAGAGACACTGCAAGGATGAAAACATGTAATTGGGAAAGGGACCTATTGCCTCCATGGGAAATTATGTATCACTTCAGTTACAGGACATGAACTTCTGTTATTAAATTGAAAATCTAGGTGTAACCCTTTTTATATTTTAATAAGTCTCTCCTTCTCACAATTTAAAAACTTTTTAAATATTACAATATGCATTTTAAAAAAAAACCCATGTCAAATATTGGTTGGAACGTTACATTTTTTCTCATTTTAGAAGACCATCAATACAAAAACCTAATCTTTGTGAATCATGCAAGCTGGCAAGGACATCTTTGGTATCTGCTGCAGTCTGAGAAATCTGTTCTCTAGGTGGCACTTAACAATCTACTTTTCTTTAGCATATGCTTAATTTTTCTGATTTGAGTGATCTTGCTTAGGGATAAAATAGTCAGAATTTGAGCCTTGCCAACACAAAAAATTAGGCATCTCAGGAAATGCCATATTCCCATTTTTTTGGTTAGTTCTCCTTCTACTGGTTTGACCTATTAATGACCAGTTATGGTCATAGCTAGACCAGTCTGATTTCCATATCACTCTCAGCACATACTTGACTTTTTCCTTTGACTGTGGTAATTTCCTACCTGCTGTACTGCAGAGCTGGATGAAAATTCAGCTGCTGTGGGAAACATGTGGCACCAACACTCTGTGATGACTCAAGAGCTGGCAGGGAGCCCTACAGTTTTGCTGAGTAAGTTGTTATTCCTGAGTTTGCAATTTAATGGCTTAAATTTTTACTGGAAAAATTTATACAATGATGTGAGAGTTATTATGGCTTCTTTTTAATTTTCACACTCTCCTACCTATGACTTTTTCTGTTGTTTTATAGTATCGGTCTAAAATAAGAGTTTAAATGTGGTGGTCTCCTTTCACACACCTCTTTCTTTGAGTTATTTTTGACTAATACATTGAATTGCAAATGATAAAAGAAAGAACAAGATTTTTTTTTTATGATGATAATAGAAAATATTATTAAATAAGAGCTATGCTTTGATAGAAGTAGCAATTTTTGCTGGACTGAATTTCTGTCTCAAAATTCCCAGACCTTTCAGTCTTAAAAAAGGCTTTTTTTTTTTTTTTTTGGTACTACTTGTAGAAACACTACATTGTACAATAGGAAATAAGAACCAGATTTCACAAGGTTTTACTTTTTTTTTACAGAGACACACTCAATTTTTATTTTAATCTTGAAATATTGTAACGAGTCGTGGGATTAGCTTAAAAAGACCTCAGTCTGCTGCTACCTCCACATTTGCAAAAGAAATGTAGGAAACCCAACCTGGGAAACCTTCTTTTAATATAGTTCTGAGTATACAGTTCATTACTGTCACTAAGACACTCAGATTTAGCTTGACTTAAATGTCAGAAAATATTATGCAGGTGTAGAAGACACCAAAGATCACATCTAACTGGTATATTGAATCTTAATTAGCAGGGAGACCATATAAAACTCAGAAGATTCCATGAACTAAGAAAACAACCCTGACATTCTCTGCTCAGCTCTGGATATTTGTTACTGACTTTGATCTCCAGTCATAATTTCCAAAGACCCAGGATTCTGGCTCTCTTACAAATTGGGTTTACTTTCAAACTTTGCTGTTAAGTCATTATTACCAAATAACTGATGGGACTAGAACCTCATTAAAAGTATTTTATTTCTCATTGCAAGAGTTTGAGTTTAGGCAATAACATAACATAAAGCAAAGCTTGTTTCTTCTCTGCAGCTCAGTTTACTTAGTGTTAAATATATTCTGTGCATTGACACTGTGTTCTGTTTGGGTTTTGTAACAGTCAGCAGGTCCCATTATGTTTAGAAAATATCACAATATTTTTAAAAGATGTAATAACCAAAGAGTTATGGGATGGCCTAATGCATCTTTGCTTGAGATAAGACCACAGTCCACATCATGGTTAATGGACTCATGGCAAGTAGAGGAAAAAAAATCTTTTTTTTTCTTCTAGATTTTCTTCTTTGATATTTGTTCTTGGCAGGATTATTTCTAATTAGATTGTTCTTTTTCCCAGTCTCAGAAGGGACACATAGAGTGAGTGAACAAGCAGACTTTGTAGCTCATGCATCTGAACTGCAGCTAATAAAGTGCACTGACACTGCAGCTAAATTTGCATTTTTAAGAAGTCCATTGTCATGACTAATTACATAATTTCCCTTTTTATGTGAGAATGTTATGGGAGCAATCTGTGAAAGATTCTACATCAAACTTCAGACTATTTGGACTTCTATTATGGTTAAGTTTATGAATTTGAAAGGTGATCCTGAAAAATACTTAAAGTGATCGGAAGCCTGAGGTGAGTTTAGCTTTTATTTGAGAGGGGCACATTAAATGTTCTCTCATACTTCTCTTGTAATATAATTGGCACTGTATCACCTGTATTATAAAAAATTATTTGGTATCAAAATCTATTTGTTTCTTCCTGGCATTTCCATTGTTACGAAAAGCGAAGTTGAAATCTCACGTCAAAGAAGTTGGAAAATATGGTTGTGTTCATATTTAAACACAAGCAAAGCAACCCTAAGCCCATTTTCTCATTTCTATCTTGAATAAGTAAAAAACATTCCTGGTATTTTCTGGGCAAGATATCTACGAAAATCAATGAACTAATACACAGGTTTGCATGAAGTGCTGCAGAAGTAAAGGCACCAGGGAACCTTGCTGAATATTTATATAAAGCTCCTGTTGGAAAGCATTCTGTGGGAATGTTCTGTGTGAGGACAAACGGGATCAGCACTTGGATGCTGAAAGTGGTGCTTGGAGAGGATAAAATCAACTTATCATTATGAAGTTGGGTTGGAAACCCTTTGGTTGCTGCAGCACACAAAGCCTGAGTGCTTTGTGTTACTGGTGCTTATGTTTATCACGATGTTGTGAGAGGGTTCAGTCAGTGCTCAACTGGCATTTTTTATACAGAGTGGAGCTGATACAAACTTGTTATTTTCAGTTTGTGGAATGTTCTAAATTCCACAGTTTTTTTTTCATCTCAGGATACAAATCAATGCACTTGACAAAACAATTCTCAATGCAGCTTTGTTTAAACTGACACATTACTGACAAAAATGGTCTGTGATAGCCCAAGATAATTTTTTTCCGTGGCTGCTTTGCTGTGTAAAACTTCATTCTGGTGTATTCTGGGAAACTTCAGGTATGTAACTATGTGTCCTTTGTGAAACAGTGATACCACTAACATAAAAAAGGCGGGACATTATGAACACTCTAAGTTTTACTTCGAAAGTTTAGTAGCAAGGTTGCAAATTTAATCTTTTACTTTGGATTATTTATGTTTTCCTACATTTTGGATTGCAAACTCCATTTAATGGCCAAATTCCTTAATTTTCATAGCCATTTTTTCAATGTTTTCAGGAAAAACATGTTGGGGTATAAATTTCAGATCATGACCTCACTCTGATGGGTCTGCTTAAAAACTGAAAGAAAAGAGATCTTGTCCCAGAACTCACCATCTCTGTGAAGTTGCTCTGTGGCTCTGTTTGACAGAGAATGGTCAGTTACACTGGTTGGGTTAGATCCCACCTGGATTTATGGATTATCAGTTGCTATCTGGGCAAACCTTTGTGCAAGACCTGCTGAAAACTGCTGCCCCCAGTATTTCTGCTGCATTGTCAGGTGCAGCCCTTCAGTGATGTGGATGTGTCTTGAAGCTCAGTCATCACATGCTTACCTAGAGGAAAATGGTTTTGTATCTGTTTTTATTTTTAATGAAAGAATTATTTTCGTAAGTGCTTCCTGTATAATTGGATAATATGACTTATTCTAATGTTGGGAAATAGAAAAAAGAAAAAGAAAGAAGCTAGGTGTGCTGACTTGTATGAAATTTGTGTTCCTAAGGCAATGATTCAAAGCAACTTATAATACTGTTACTGTTTTAATCAGTGAGCATAATTTAAAAATTTTTAGCTTCTCTTTCTGTGGCACTCTCTGGTATGCACTTTAATTTCTTTGGCAGTCACTGTTAATGTAACTGTACATGAATTCAGCCATACTCCACAGGTGTTGATGAGAGCACAGCATTGTGTGCACAGTGATCTTCCCCATCCTGTTGGCACATGCACTCCCTGATCTGTGCCTCAGCCTCTCCCAGGGTGCCATAGGAGAACATGTCTGTGAAATGCTGATGGACATTTCCTCAGCTGTCATGATGACCATGGAGACAGACAATTATCTGGTACCAGATTTGGTACTCATCACTGTGTGCCACACTCAGATGTTAGGGCTGGAGAGCCATAGTATCTCTGCCATCTGTTTGGGCTAGAATTTCAATTTGAAAAATAAGAGTAATGAGAAGCTTTTCAATGACCATTTTTAGTGGCAGGGTGGGTTTTCAATCAATTTTTTTCTTGTGACTATTGATTATCTTCTGGTTCTCATTGATAAATATTAAGGGAAAGGAAATAGTATTTGTTCATCTGGTGTGCAGGAAGTGTGATTTGGCACAACCAAGTGCCTTTTAGGTGGTAGATCCTTTAAAGTAATTACAAAGGAGTTACTTTAACTTCAGTTTACTTTATTTAAGAAACAATGTAAAATGTAGGTACTTAGTTAATTGGCTTCCAAGAAAGAGGAAATGTAGGGTGTGTAATAATGTTACATTTAGAAATCCATAGAAATATGACTTTTCATTGCATTCATGGTTTTCCTACTATTGCATATGTTAATTTTTAATTTTCTAATTTCTAGCTTTTATTCTGTCTCTAGACTAAGTCCATCTCTTATAGTCTGTGACTGTCAACTCTTCCCTTCAAGAACAGATTATTGACCATTTTTTGAGTTTACTGTTGGTGAAGAAGCCATTTAAAATAATTTTAGTAGAGTTGGCTAAAGTCCATAACTCACATGCTATTTGAGCTTTTTATCTTCTTGAATTCAGGAGCTGAAAGTGACATAGTAATGAAAAGTCAGAAGGGGGAGAAGTGGATCAATATATTGCTAAATTCTTATTGAAATTCTCATGCTTAGACTGTTCTGGGTGGTTTTATTTCTGCTTAACATTTGCTGAGTAAAAGTCATTGCCCTAGAGATGCAAGATTTATTGACATACAGAGATGAAAATGATTAGCTAAAAGGTTTCTGCACAAAGAGAATCAGAATCAGCTGAAGCACTACAGGGTGGCTCATATACAGGAGGCTGAGCTATTTCAAATAAGTTATTAATGTTCAAAGCTGAAAGCTGAGGTTGTTAATATTATACCAATTGTTTATTCTTAGCTTCCTTTGTAGGGACCATAAAACTCTGAAAAATTTCAGCTACATATATAGGCTTATATATTCTATACACACACACACACTTTGCTTTTTAGAGTTCATAAAGGCTTTATTATGTTTTCATAGATTTATTTTCTAATTAAGTGCATGATTGTTTATTTATAGATACCAGCTTTTGAAGAATTGACTTTATGGAATGTTCCTGCAGTCTTGACAAAGGGAAAGCTCTATGACAATACATTCTGGTTCATTAGGAATCATGCACACTCATTTTTTATTTGATTTCACATGCCACATACTCAGCATCTTGGTAGACCCTATTTAGCTTTTCAAACATCTGAAAGATGTCAGCATGATTTGGCTTACAGTGCACATGAGCCTGCCAGGAACACAAGGCAGAACCTCTGCTTTTTGGCCTAATGAAGAGCAGGTTTTGTCTCCAGACCTGACTTTCTCTTGACTTTGTACAAGCAGAGTATAGCAAAGCCTGGAAAGTTTAATGGTCAGACAGATCAAATTGAATTACAGTGTGGTTCAGTGCTCTCAGGAATCAAACATAGGGAAAAATTCATCTAAATAGGTGGCGTTCAAAAGAGTTTACTGATCTTACTAAAGCTACTTAAAATCCCAGTGTCACATTTCTAGTGATAATCTTTTAGGGGCCACATTTTGCTTCCAATTGCTGAATGGACAGTCCTCCACAGGAAATTTGTGGTACTCTGTAAAAACCTGCAGTGTCCTGCCCTGGACTGCCAGCACAAGTGCTGGAGGGTGAAGCTCCCAGTCACAGGGCCTGGGATAAGCAGGGAAGGTGCTGGAAGCTGTGTCAGTGCCCTGGTGCCCTGAGTCAGAGCTGGGTTTGAGGAAGGAGACATCTCATTGTTGAGCTTGTCTTGACCAAAGGACAGGGCTTTATATATCTTGCTGTTTCTCTTTATTAAAGCTGGAGCATTCTAAGCAAAAAGTACTAAATAAAAAAGATTAAATACAACTCACAATTCAGAGAAAATGAGATGAGAGATTATGGAACACCAGACAAACTTGGAAGTATTGAATAATTATATATATTGTTGCAGGCAATGTAGTATGAAATTTAATTCTAGGTTTCACACAGGTTTTAAAGCTCTGAGCAAGTTTTATTTTGAAATAGAAATGATTAAATGTAATTTTTCAATAGTTTTACATGATTAATATAACAGGCTGATTTTCCTTTGAGTACATCATAAATACCATTCACATTGGTGTGCTATATATGGAAAGTTTTATTGCTGCAGCACTTTATGAAATTATTCTTTGGGAAATTATAGATATTCAATGAATAATTCAAGGGAAAGAATAAAACAAAATCTAATAAACTCTGTGTATGACTGAACTTTGACATTATTACAGTAATGTGTATACACAAACCTCACTATTATTGTGGAAAATGATCCAAGTAGAGACTGATTTTTGTAAGAAGAGATGTTTCCACACTTTAAATGTCAGAGTAGAAAAGTGACAATTATTAACTAATTGATAACCTGAACACCAATCCTACTTTCTTCTCTTTCCAGAAAAATAAAGAGCAAAAGATATAAAAGATAAACAGTTGAGGAAATGCTGGAATTTTGCCAGGGGTTCCAAGCAGTATAACATTTTCTGTAAGTCTAGAATACTTCTGGAAATCAGAAAATTAAAAACCTTGCAGAAAGTCACATCTTAGAGGATTACACCAAAAAGTGCCTGTACCCTTTTCTCTCTCCACTGCTTTGGGGAAACCACAGGGGGGAGGCAGAAGTGGTTACAACAGGTAGGGAATGGAAATGAGAATGGTGTGGTCTCGACTAAGCTGGGAAAAACTGGGGCCAGTAACGAGAGAGACTGAGCAGGTGCCACCTTGGTGCTTTCTTTTGTGTACAGCTGCAGCCCAATTTCCTGCCCATACTTAATTAGTGGGCTATGGAAAATAGTTCATAAGCTCTTTAATGTGTGTTTTAGATTGGTATGAAGAGTCCCTGCTACAAACATCGTGTTTGACTCCTTACAGGAGCCTTGGGTACCTAGGAAGTCCACAGAGGGTACACCCAAAAACTTCTCACGTCATTTACACTCTCACCACCCTAAAGGACAATGGAGCAGGGCAAGAGAGGGGCATTTCCTTCTCAAAAGGGTAGCAGCTTCTCTTATCTGCCCTCCTGCTCTTATCTGCCCTCAGGATTTTGTGCTCTCTCCCTGCTCACTGCACAGGTGTCCTGCAGAGCCTGAAGTTCTGGCTCAGCATAGAGTGGATATGAATGCCTGTGATATCTTCATGTTATGCACTGCCATTAAAGAGTTTTAGGAAATAAAACCCCATCACTTCAATGGTCCTTGACCCTGGGAAAAGGACAGAGTCAAAATCAAGCCCACCCTATATTTCAAACACCTACAGCAGTTTCAGACATTTGTTAAAAAATAAAGTCCTATAGCTCCCCTCCCAGAAATTTCCTACAAATCTGTCCAATTTTTCTATTTTATTTGGTATAGAACATGGAAACACTTCTTCAGTGATTGTAAATCATAGTAACACCATGAATTTTAAGAGCAGTATATTAATTTATTCCGAATGGTGGCTTGTGATTAACTTCAGTGGTCCCAGGGAGATTTATGTTAACTGGAGGGTCTAATCCACTGATTTTGGTGGAGCTGTCCAGCTCACTCCAGGTGGAGAGCTGCCTATATCCTACACTATTGCTTTCAAATTCGTTAAACTAAAAAAAAGATCACAAGACACAGAAAAAAATTAGGAGTTTGACATGTTGATGACTGTCATGGGTTTTCCTTGAGCTGAATGGACCTTTAGGTATGGAACTGAGTCTTGCTTTCTCCCTACTGTAGATCTCCAGCTCCTCAATTTGTCCCTAACTTGAATCAAATGCAGCTGAACCAGTCATGTGCCATGGGACTGTGATGCTGCTGAAGTCCCTCCACTGAAAGTTCTCTAGAACTAATGTAAATGAGTGTAGGATCAAGTCTTTTTCTGTTAGTGTTTGCTTGTATTAGAAAAGGGGAAAGAAAAGGGAATAGTGAAAAAACAGGTAACAAGTGTTCTCATTTGCCTGGAAAAGGCACTGGTACTTTTTTGGAATTGCCTCCTGATTTGTTATGAAACTAAAAGTTTTATTTTTAGTTCAATTTCATGAGTAATCACAGTTTGACAAATATGGAAATTTGTAAGTGTGGGGGAATTGATGTTCAGTAGTTTTTGTTCTTTCCCTTGTTCAGTTTGAGGATCTGCATGTTGATGTATTTATTTTGAATTAATGTTTATTTCAGTAAGCTGAGGGAATTGTTATGATTATTATGAAAGAGCCTGGTATATATGTAAATGAAATGCAGAGAAGTAGGAGAAAGGAACTAATTTGCTATTGGAATTTTAGGATAAGTTATCTTGGTCAAAGCTTCTAGATAAATGTTATTCCATATAGCAAACCTGTTTCCTCCTTGTCTTAATGAATTCTTGTATTGTAAATTTATGTAAGGGAAATTGATTTGGAGCACCAACATTAGTTTAGTCAGTCAATTTATTTTATATTCCATGTTACTGGAATATTTTCAGTTACAAGCAGGGTGGCATATGCCCACCTTATTTTTAAGGAATTTAGGGAAACAATATTCTTGTTGTCAGTGTGTGATGACTGGGTGATGATCTGGGTTTTAAAACACAACTAATTTTTATTTCAATTTGTTTTGCTTGCAAAGATTTTACTTAGCTAAACTGCATAGAAATGTGGTTTTAGGAGACTTGGTTCTTTAGATATAATATAGGAAAAGTGCTTCTTTTTTTGTTTGAAGAAAACTTGTTTTAATGTGAATTACTTTGATACTTGCAGTGTAAACAACACACAGTGGGATCAGTTATCAAAAAGGTGACTTTCTAATGGAAGTTAAAGGCTGAAATGATGAATTCCACATCTGTTAAATAGACTTAATTTCTGGTGACATTATAAACTGAAAAGGGCAACAAGCTCCTTCTTCATCACACAGAGATCTCTCCAAACAGATTACAATTTAAAATGTGTTCAGAATTGAAGGTAAAACTGCTGAATGGTCTGAAGAATAAAAGTTACCCTGTTAGGGGAATGCTTGCTGACTTTTTAGGATTGTGGCTCACTTTCTTGACAGATACTGCTGGATGCACTTTTACAATTAGAGAGATGGGCTCTTGGAGCAGATACTTGGTGTCAGTAAATTTCTACAGTAGCTGGCATTGTATGGCACCTGGCAAGAGTCAGTCTCCTGTTCTCAGATGTAAATCCACTGCATGGTTGAAGGATGTGAACATGAAACACATGCATTAATCATAATTTATGATTAATATGTCCTGTGAAGGACAGAGTCAAATTTCTTATGTCAGGATGGGCTATGGAATTATTGTCCATGTAAAATTTGAAGGAAGCATTGACACATTATAGCTGAATCCATTACATTTATACATCTGTGTCAAAGGTGCAAGAAAACCTTTGCAGAACCAAGTTTGCAATGCAGCTTTTCTGAGGATGCTGCACAATGAAATACCTGCAGGTTTCATGCATTCTGTAGCAGTTACTTTGAAACAGGACTTCCTAGTGCTGTATGATTTCTTTTCATGGTAATCTGCCCCATCTGTTTCACAGATACATTTTTAGTCCATTTCCCTCCAAACCCCTTTTCTCTCTTCAAGGCAGTGATCATATATCTACTATTTCTACTTATCTAATGAGTCTGTTATAGTACTCATCTAATTATTTTGCTTTCTTTTTACTGCTTATGAATTATGAGATATATTCTAACTTTACAGCTAAAATTAAATTGGAAGATTATTTTTATAGCTGATTATTTTTATATTCATTTCTGAGCTATAATTCATGTGCTACTAGTTAAAATACTTTGTCATGGATACACTTCCAAGTCTTTCATTTAGTGATATTTTCAAAGACATTACAATTGTTCCAAAGCTTTCTAGCAGAAAAATACACTTAGGGAATAGGCCTAGGCCATTTGTTTATCTTGTGGTTTTCATAATCTGTACCAACTCTGTTCTACATTTTCAGAGAAGTTTTTTCTCTTCCAAAAAGACACTGTTTTACATAAGAGCCAGCTCTAGACTCTGAACCATTGCAAATTAGCAAGGTAGCATCTGTGGAACAAGCACATGTCCTCAGTGCATTCGTCTCAGCTGTTACCATTTCTCTGGACCTGAAGAAACACAGGTCAGGAAAACATGGTTATAAAGGCACCACACCTTGACCCTTCCAGAACTGCATACCTGAGAAGCATAACAAGAATTGATAGAACCAATGTTCTTTGTAATACATTTCTACTAAATAAAAATAAACTGCAAAGTCAGAGCTAAGAAAAGGACAGAAAGAAGAACTCTACTTACAGAGGCTGACTTGTGTTCCAGCATTGTTATTTTGTAGTTCTTTCACTTCATCCCAACAATTTTCTTCTGAGTTTTAACCCAACTCCTTATTCCCACAATTCATTTTGTAAATACCATAATTGACTACCATTCAGAAAAGTGTGATTTCTTCTTGATTTATGTACTAAATGGCTCAATCACGGGCCTGGCATTGCTCTGATGCAAAACTGGCTTCAAGCTGCTTTGAAGATTGCAGCACAATCCCAACATATCCCAACATTTTGAAAACAAACATTCAACAATATTCTAATACCACTTACAGGGATGTGCCGAGATCTTTGTGCCTTTTGAGACAGGGAATATCAGCAATGGGAAAATCTGAGGGGTCAAATCTTTAGCACGGTAATACTTTGATAATTTCTTCCTTCCATCTTTTTGCTTCTCCTGAGGTTATTAGTTCTGCCTTTTACCTTACACTTGTGCCCTGTAGATTTTAATTAAATTCCTTTTCCCAGAATAGAAGGGAAATTATAGGTATGAAATTTTAATGAAATGCTTATTTTTATGAAATATTTATACTTTTTCATTCTAGTAAACATTTTTGATTGTCATTTTGGGACAGCAGGTGCTTGAAGGGCTTTTGTTTTGTATTTTCAATGAAAGTTTGATGTTATTTGATGTAAATATCTTCTGACAAGCTAAGGGTATCGCTGGGTCATAGCAAAGGTAGTCACCCAGAGGACAGATTCACTGAGGTGTGCTGTCAGACTCATTTTCCATGCAGCCAATCATTTAAGAGGAAAGATGGTATCACTCCTGTTTAATAAAATGAGTTTTACATTGGAGAACCAACAAAGAGCCTTGCAGAGTTTGACATTTACCGTTAGACAGAGAGAAGAGTGATGCAGTTGCTAATGACTCTGTTGTCACCAGGTGTCTGAGAATCAAACATTATAGCAACAGTTTTTTGCTCAGTCCTAATGATTCTGTTTCAACAGTGAATCGATGAGCAAAACAGAAGCTAATGTTCTGTTCAGGTGTACCTGTAGTCCTACAGAGCTTATTTCTGAGAAAATCTCTCTTTTCTGAGGAGGCTGAGGATAACATTTCAGGCAGTTAAGACTTTATAGCCTGTTTTAAGTATCCACTAATATGTCCAGGAGGAGCAAGAGGATTTTAATGTAGAATGCAATGTGGCAAATGATTACAGAGGGCCAGTGATGGGAAGACTGAGGTCTCGTAGCCAGTCCCATGCCTTGAGTGCCATCCTCATGGTTTATGAGTAGAAGGACCTTCCCATGGTTTGTCCTGTCCATTACTATAAAAAATATTGCTAAAATTGACCAAGACAGAGAATTTCTGTTCACATTGTACTAAATTTCAAGTGGTGTGTTTTGAGTTGGTGTCATCCATGGAGATGCACTGGGGTCTGTCAGACATGGGGACTGCAGCATGTGTTTGTAGTAACATATCCTCAGAGCTGCTGACAGGATCTGTTTTGTACAAGCAGCCTTGCTCATGAGTTCTGGTGTGTGTCTCTCTGTCCTTCAGACAGGTCTGGCTGCTCAGCTCCCAAAGCACCAAGTGTGATTCTATCATTCATCTTTGCTGGCTCTTAGATCCTGCTGTGCCTTCCACCATCTCAGCAGCCTCAGCCTCCCTTGCAGTTGTTCTCAATAGCACCCAACAGTAATAGAAGGGATGGCTGAGTAAAGAGACAGAAAATTAATCTTCTGTGGAATTTTTTAAAGAATGGAACATTGAGCCAGTGTGGCTTCAAAATGGAAAGTCAAAGAGTACTGTGACCAAAAGAAGAGTTGCCACTCTGATCAGGAATAAATAAAAAAATGGGGGAGATGCTTCTGTGACCAAAACAGAGATGAGACCTGTATCATCTAAGACATTTTCTCCTTTGAGAGTGTTGGATTTCCTTTGATCCAGGACAAGTGAAGTTCTGGGTTCTTACTCAGTGTCACTTTAGCAAATACTCAGCCAAGATAATGCCAGAACTGAAGTCTCCAGCGATGAAATTGCTCTCAAATTCTCATAAAATGCATTGCTTTTTTCCCCTCATCATATCATGTCACATCATGTCAAGACAGTGCAAACATCAATGCCATTTAATGAACTGTAATGGCAGCTCATTGGTTCCAGGCAATAACTTTTTATTTAGCTCTATTATGCAAAGATTAATATTAGAATGATAACTTCATCTGATTATTATTTTTAAGCTGTCCCAATTTTATGGATGTTATATGACTAAATTGTATTTGTTCTTCTTCTTCCCCTTGCAAGCACAGTTTCCCTAATATTAAATCTTCCAACATCCTGCATCCTTTCTATCAGGGTGTGCTGTTGCTGAGCAACACCAGATTTGCTCTTTAAAATTATCCAGGTTTCTTTAGCCAGCTTTGTGAGTTGGTGCAGCAGGGAAGCAGTAATATGTCTAAATGCTTTAAAAATATACACATTTTTTGTTCAAACTATTTATTAGCATTTCTTGCCTTTGGGCCATCATACATGGGTATGTGCTATACATTTAAAAATAATACAGTTCCACAAAATTTTTTAATTTTGCTATGAGGATTTTTATAATTATATAACTGTACTTGTATAACATACATTAACTCTTTATACATAGGTGTGAGAAGAGAGAAGAATTAAAATATACATGTACTTGGGAAAGTTCTTATCAGAGAGACTGTTAATAGAGTTTTTTTCCTCTAAAGCATATATATTTCAGCTTAACTGTCTAGATGGTCATAAAAATTGACAAAATCTTTCTTTTGACCTTATAATTGAGTGCTGTAGGAGTTATTTTCCTGTAGATTAAGTGGTATCAACTATTTCAATGCAGACCCTGATATAGGACCATGCATGTTTCAAATGTTTTATTCTTCAGTATCAATTTTTAATGACAATGGCAAAAACTTTAATTACTTACTTTATTGAACTGTTCCTTGACTATGACCATTGCTAGCAAAGTGATGAAACATGTGTGTAGTACTTGCACATATGGCCAACATCTGATTAGTGGGGTTGCAAACAGGAAAGAGGCTGAGGTCTTGCTTACCTGGTGGAAGCTCAGGTAAGAAGCCTTGTGAAAATTGGAAACCTCAGCCTCAGCAGAGGATTGTGAGTGCCTTTCTGCTCCTGTGCCATAGCACAGGAACTCTTTGGGAGAGAGGAACCTTGAGCATCTGAGCTGTTTACCAGGAGCTGGGTCTGTTTGAAACATGTTCTACCCTGTGTTCAACAGAAAGTAATGTTAGCATGACTTCAGACTGTTAGAGCAAGGCATTGAGAGAACAAACCAGTGGCAGGAAGTTTGGAAGTGGAGCTGCACTTTGAGGCACAGAAAGGAAGAGACTGGGCTGAAGCTTCACACCTGCTTTCAGTTGATTTTCAGCTCGCTGTTACTAAACAGAGCAATATCCTCGGTCCCTACCCTTCATCCTCAGCAGCATATGTTCACTGTTCTCCAGAGCTGGTGCTAGCAGAGCTCTGCAAGGAGTTATATCAGGGAGCTTATTTGACTAAAAATGAATATTTTGAGGGGGTCTTGCTGGTTTAGTTTGCAGCTGCATCAGTCCCCATATCAGACTCACTGCAACCATGGGAGAGCTAAAGCCAGGGTTAGTGAGGGAATGAGGAGGAGTAGTTTCATAGAGAGGGGAATTTAGAAGTCCCCCATTTCCCTGGCAGACTGGGTTTATGCTGGATTAAAGCAGCTGTGTAACCATGGCCACAGATCTCCTCGGATAGCTAAAGGGTTTTACAGGTGCTCTCTGTGCTTTTCTGTGAAGCTTGTAAATACCTGCTTTGCAAAGGAATAGTGCTGCAAGAACCTCCTATGTGAACCCATGAAGGTTTATGAGACTTCTTTGCTGTTTCTGATATAAGAAGATGGAGTTTGGGAAGATACCTTTGCATAAACCAACAGTGTAGCCATCAGCTGAATGTCTAAGTGGAAGAATGTTGCCTATTCTCCATCACAACTTCCTTCTTATTGACTCTCTTCTTGTGTGCTCAAGTCAGTTTAACGATTAGAGATCAATTTTAAATTAAAACCAGAGAATATTCAACCCCTGGAAGATGAAAAGAAGGAAGCACTTGAATACACATGCAGAACACAGACAGGCAGAACAAATCCTTCGGCAGCCATTGCAGAGGAGGCAAGGAAGAAAAGCACAGCAAATAATGATCTGAAAATGTTGATTACCACATTTTTAAATCTGTGGGAGCTCCTTGAAAATGTTGACCCAAGCAATGATTACACCTAAGAGAAACAAAAGGTAATTACTTAGGAGATAATAAATCCAAGAAGGAAGGCAGAAATAGTATCAGGGGAAAGTGTTAAAATGTTGTGCAAAGGATGAAAGGATATTTTAAGTCCAGATGTTCCTTTATGAATTTATGGGAAATGAGCCTGCATTTAAATAGTACTTTGAAAGCTCTCCAAGGAGAGAAAAAAAAGGGCATTTTAAAATTCTGTAATTCTAATATAGCTGGGAGAAGTCTTTTTATTAATCAGCTCTCAGAAGGAGGTTCTCAGATACAACTTTGCATTTCTCTTTAAGAATCTCATTTCCAGCAATGTTTGTAAAAAGAATTGGCTGCACTTCGGTTGTTGATGTACTTGCACCACGATTTATGACACTCACAGGCAATATCTCTATGTGCTTGTTTCTCTGTGCTCTGCATGTGGTTATTCACCTGTCTCCTATCTCTTTGCATGGATGATAAGCTCTCTCTGGACAGAGATAATTTTTGATTCTGTGTTGCTACACACATCATGTTTCTGGGTCCCAGCCCTTGGCTAAGAATCCTGCTTAGAGTCACAACAAGGATAATGCCATTCAAATACCACTAAACTTTGCCATGCCTCAAAGTCTTCTGGCCTCTAACCTGTGCCCATAACAGTGAATTTCTGCTGCCATTTCTGAAGTAAGTTTGGCTGCTTTAGACTCCTGACCCTCCCTGACCCAATTTATCAAACTGAGTGACAGTAATTCCATTAAGTTGAACAGCTAGTTGGAGAAGAGAAATAGACCAAGAAGTGAACCATACAGGCTCAAAAAGTATTAAAACAAAGGAAACAGCTCAATGTTTATCACTATAAAAAACCCTCAAACAACTAAGATTTTTTAAGAAAATCTCTTTATAAGGTATTAAGCAAGCAAATGCTATGTGCTTTGCTGAATAATAGCAGCATGAAAGGAAAATAAGAAAAAGACACAAATCCAGGCAGTGGACATGAGAAGTGACACTGGGCATGTTCTTCAGGATGAAAGACAAAGTTAAGTATACTATCTAGGTCCTAAAATTTACAAGTCACCTTGTATTTAGTTTCCTTCTTAGTAGAGCACTGAAGGTATTTGCATGTGGCCAAAGTCTCTGGCAGCACCTTTCAAAAGCTGACAATTTTCTTGCTGCCATTGGTTTACATTTTCACATTACCAGCATACAAAGTCTTGAAGAAAGACCATGGCCAATTAATTAACTGGAAGAGTTAGCTGAGGATGGAGGAAAAGTGGGTTTGATAAATGAGGCTGTTGTTTTTTACTCAGTTGTTAAAGGGATTGGCAGCTTCTGGCACCCTGATGCACAGCCCTCTGCAGGTCAGAAGAGCAGCTCACTAGTTTGGTGTAGTGTGCTTCAGCTCTTATGAAATCAAATTATATCCTCTCAGCTAAGTGAACTTATGCTTAACTTAAATCACATTGCAAAGCATTCAAGAAAACATTTTTTTCCCAATTACATGAAAATGAAGCTAGCAAAAGTCTTGAGCGATGAAGGATATTTTAATGATATGCTTGATATTTCAAGATCTTTAATTTCAGTTTTTGAAAGTCACAAGTAGCCATGAATGCTGCACATCATTATCTAAAACAAACACTTCATGATTTCCCTAAGCACATCCTGGAAATAATGATCAGTTGCCGCCTACAGAAGATAACAAACAACAAATACTGCACTGTAAAAAGAATGAAATTTTGCATTGAAGAGCTTACCCTATGCCTCTTTTAATTTGCACATTATTCAGATGGTATCTAACAGAGTATTTATTTATACACCAGAAGTTAAACTCATTAAAAAGCACCACCACACAGGCAACTCAAGATGTATATTTATTTTCCAAAATCTCATTAAGTTCAGGTACTTCTTCTACGTTTCCCTTCATAATAATGAAGCACATACAGAGTTTCTGCTAACACTGAACGAGAATTTTTTTAAAACAAGACATACAATTCTTAGAGACAATTCTGTTAGGACAAATGTATTCTGCCTCCCTTTCTACTTTTGACTTAGTGATCTGCCAAGGATTTCCTTCAACACCTTGCCTGGTCTCCTTCAGGTACACTTAACTACTACTTAACTTCAAATACTTAACTGTAATAAAACTGCATATTATTAGTAATTGGAAGGGAGCATGAGAAACAATAACAAAGGTTTCAAAATATAAAGCTGCTCCTTGAATTAGTTTCCTCTTAATGTGGAGTGTTTTGGGGTTTTATATAATTAAAACCAGCACTAGATCACAGAAAAGCAGTTTGAAATTTGTCAGTCAAGTTATTCTCCTCAGCAAAATGATCATTTTATCATCCTGATAGGAATGTTTGTATTTGTCCACACGTGTCAGTAACTCCTTGGTAGTAAACCTGTACTCACAGATGTATTTATAGAATATATAAATATAGAAAAATAGATAAAATCTATAATATATGAGATATATATACACATATATATATAAAATAAATACTAAAGACCCAGACAGCAAACATCTCACTATCCATTAGTGATTGAAAAAATGTATGATCTTTAGGTACTTGACTTATCTAAATCCTTTGGCCTAGCCTCAAAAGTTTCTCATTTTTCAAAGTTGTTTTCAACTGGAATGACATTTGGATTCCTCCTAGTATGAGTAATTGGACTAAAGCCTGGCAAGTATTTGTTACATTGCAAAAAAGATTAAAAAAGGGTGCAACTTCCAGTAATTTTTTTCTTTTTTTCTCTCTCTTTTTCCTGAAAGGTTCTGTAATTTAATACAAAGAACAACATCAAAAGAAATAAGTCTATTCTCTCTCCTCATTTTTAGGGACTTAATGTCCCTAATGTGACAGTGATATTTATTTTTGGCTTTTTGAATTCTCTGCAGATTCACCTTATGCTCACTTATGAGATAGTCTTTTTGAAGAGATGTTCAAAATTGAGATGTTTAATGGAAATGTGTGATTAACACCCAAGTCTACCTGAAATGTCCTAGGAAAAAAATCTATTGTCTGTAACTGTGATTAAAGTATCTCTGTAAGTTCTATAAGCAAAGTTTGCCAACTTCTTTATAGCTCAGTCTCCTTTGCAGGAAAAGAGCAGAGGATTAAGGAGTGGGAGTTACACTTCTTTATTTTCATTATTGTAATAAAAGATAAGTATTGTTTAATAAGTATGTGAGGATGAATTCAGCAGTAGGGCTTGAAGACTAATGAAAACATTAACTTCATAATCTTCCTAGAATTGCCATTTCCATATTCCAAGAATATTCCACTTAATTAGAACCATTATGGAAGTTCCTGATTCTCTTTTCCCAAGGGTAGTACCACAACCTGACATCACTTCCTGAAAAGTTATGGAAAAAGTTGTCATTATGTAACAAGGATGTCCCTTCTCGTGCCCAGCCCAACATCTGTGCAGGTGTGATGGAAGTGAATTATACAGAACATGATGAGGCATCAGAATATTAACTGAGGAGGGCCTGTTACAGCCAGAGCTGTCTCTGCTCCTTGAGATTTCACTCTGTTCCTGAATAAGAGTGACTTAATTTTACAAAGATCATCAGCCTGTGGTAAGGACTTGGTGTGCAGTGCTCCTGACCTTTGTTTAAAAACTGTTATTGAGTTTCTTTCTAGTGATGAAGTATTCACTGCTGAGAAATCCTGAGCATGATGATAAAACATTGCAGATGCCAAGCTGGGGATGTTCATCTGTAAAGGTGGTGTTTTTTACAGCTGAAATATGTTATGCTAAAATACTCCCAGTAGGCCTAATTAAAACTGAGAAGCAAGTGAATGCCATATTTGCCATCTTTATGTTATAATGCTCTTAACCTATAGTACATGCATTTATGCTTCAATAAAGTTCATTAAGAAACACATAAATCAAGCATAAATGGCAGAAATTGTAATCACTGGATCATAAACCCATGGCATTATTTTACAGTAGTTGTTATGAATTTCAGAAACTCCTTCCAGTAGCTTTGGGTTTAATCCAAAGAGTATCATAAAGCACTAAATGGTCCTTTATATGAACAAATATTGAGTTTTCTTCATGTTGTTGTACATGTGAGGTACTGACATATAAGCCACAGTAACTAGGGAATCCTTTTCTCAAGGCATTAGGGTGAACTAAAAAGAATTTCCAGAAGGGAAATGTCCTTGTCTCTTTGCATTCAGTGTGAATGACTGAATGAAGTAATCATTGCTCTCCTGTTTGGTTTGATATTGGCTTTCAGATTTCCAGTTTCATATCAGATCTTACTGGATTGGGACACAGAACTTTAATCATCTTTATTTTTGTTGTATCCTCTGTACTCATTTAAGGCATTGCATTCAGACTCAGATCTCTTGCTGAAAGTACATGTTAATTAATAATTATTCAAGAATTCAAGAAAGCTCCATGTTAAAAAGAGAAGCATTTTAAAGACAGTATTTCTTTGGCTAAATAGTTTTCCTAATTATTATAAGACTCTTATCTACTCAATACCTTACTGGACCTCTAAGCACATACAATTGCCATGTTCTAATAGGTAGTCTGTATTTTTCTTGATTGTTTTTCAGTTTTCTACAGGACTTGTATACCAACAAGCTCTTTTTAATGTTGATTTAAATAGTAGCTTGTATCTTTAATGTTTATTAGGCTTTCAAATGCCTCCCCATGTGTGTCCACATGACCTGGAGCTAATGGTTGGGTCCTAGGCAGGACAGTGACCTCTGATGGTAAATAAGCAGCTCACAGAATGAATTACTGTGACTTTTCTCATGACACTTGTAAAGAAATTGCCTTTTCTGTGCCTTTCTTCGGGGCCACACGAGGCCCAAGGCAGCAAGAGAATTGGGGCAGCAACCAAGAGCCCTGAGCCAGTGCCAGAGCCCTGGCAGGTTCTGGCTGCTGCCCCAGGAGGAGCTGGAGAGTGTAACAGGGTCACTGCAGGTGTGACAGCAGAAAGCCCTTTGCAAAGCCTACAGCCCCTGTTATATCATCTCATCTCTTTGGACAGTGTTGGGAGGAGCCAAGGTTTGCTCCCTTTCCAGATGTCTCTCTGGTTTTCCCCTGCTTTTTTCCCCTCCCCAGGAAAGGTGTGCCCTGGACATTCCCCTTGCCAGTGCTTCTTGGTTGTACTGGAATGCTGAGGAGCCCTGAGCCAGTTTTGCTGTTCCTAAGGAGGCAGTGAAAGCTTTTTATAGGAGAAGGTCCTGTCTAGAACACAGCTGGAAAATGTGAGACAGAGAGAGATCTGCCTGAACCCAGAGAGATGAGTTGGGAAGTAATGTGATAATCTCCTCTATTTTCTGGTTAAATACGACAAAACTTTTACCGTTCTATATGCAAAAATAATGATTAACACAAATTCAACTCTGCATCTAATGTATAGAAATCATAGCTTTGTGATTTTTCTGAACATTTTAATAGCATTTCCCCTTTGTCTTCATAATACTAAATCACATGACAAAATCACCTATTGCTGTTGGAACTGGGATGATGCTGTGGTGGCAGTCACACACAGATGTGCTACATATGGACCTTTCAGCACCAATCCCAACCTGGTGCCAGCAGTATCCAGCAGTGCCAGCTCTAACACAGGGCTCACTTTGCACTTGGGGGTGTAATCATCAGGTCAAGATGAGAAACATTTGTCAGGGTGGAATCTGATCAAAGCAAATGAGCACATTTCTTCCTCGATGTAATCCTGAACTTTCTGAGCTGCAGAGTTTGATTTGTTCACTTTTAGCTGTGTGGGAAACTGGAGATGGTTTAGCCAGGAAATGTCCCAGAACCTCGAACAGGAACTGCTCTTCAACTGCTTTGGCTGAACTTCTCCTGCATCTCAGGAATGTAATCTTTTATTTTTTTTGCTGAAATTCACATCTAACAGTTGGCAGAGATTTTATTTTGCCACTTGGTGTATTACACAGATATAGGCTGCAGTTCCCAGGAACTCGAGGTTTTTTCACACTTATTTCTAATATTGCTGTAATTTTGTGTGTTTCAGGTTCTGGTTTTCTTCTTTTCCCCCCACAGTATTATGATCTGATTTACTTTTATTTAATACCAGAAATGCATTTGTAACAAGAATATCAGTGTTGACACCTTCTGGTTTCATCAGTGAGACTGTCAAAATTAATTTGAAATCTCAAATCTGTCCCTGACTGATTGCTTCTGTGCTGAATTCAGAAGGGGTTTATTATTCTAAATTTTTTTGCAATACTCAATCTTGAGTATTTCTAGCATTCTGGGTCAAAATTTTATGAAAAAAATCTGTGATTTGAGCCTTAATTTAAAAATGGATTTCAAAGAACACACTGTTCCTGTACATGTTACTGGATAGATACACCATCGAGAACAAATCAAATGCTTGTACTAATATTCAAGGCTCCTATTTTAAATATAAATAAATAATCTAGATGCATTGGGAACTGGTATTCAGTCATCTGGAGAATATTCACCAAAATAGCCAAATTTTCATTGTGGTTTTTTCTGTAATAACAGTAACAATGTTGCAGGTTGATGATGATTTACCAAAAAGCAGAGACTTACTAAAACAGCCAAAGGAGAAGGTAACAGACTTTGTAACTTCCACAATCTATTCCTTGGTGAAATCAGAAAGTAAAATATTTTAAGATTTGTATGATGGCAGAGAGGAGATTAAAAGTGTGCAAGAGGGATCACAAAAAATATATTTTATTATTTTCTTCTGGTAGAGTATTTCTTTTTGTCAAAAATGCAAACTTCAGGTTAAAGTTATAAACTGAGGTTTAAGTTAAGGATGCACAGGCAGTGCTATATAGGCCTTCCTTGTGCTCAGTATAAGCATATTAAACTAGAGTGATTATCTCTGAGTTTCCTAATCTACACTAACTGGATCATTTGGGGATAGAATTAAAATTATTTGATAAAATAATTAACTCTCCCAAATAAATTTTTTTCCTGAGAACTACTGGAAGATTTAATTTAACAAATAAACACTTTGTGACAATTCCCCAATATTAAAAAAATTCAATTACTGTTTCATAATGCTGTAAAAAAATTACAAGAGGTTATGTCGTCAGGAAACTTTAGTGGAGTTTCAACTTTAATGTGAGCAATTACAATGAGTGCTCTTGTATAGTCAGTAAAAGAAGATGTAAATATTGACTGTTGCCCAGTTGTTGTAAAACAGTTCTTTATAATATACTATTCTTTTTTGCCTGCATGTTTCCATCTTTTTATATAGCATATGTTTGTATTAGATATAAATAAAATATAAGAGGATATAGAGGATATAGGTAATACATGTATTTCTGTGGTGCTTTTTCCATCAGTTCATATGTAAAATTTCCTGCTTTCTGGTCTAAATACATGATAGACTTTAGAAGTACTTGCTGGAATGAACTGTTTATACTTTGCCTTTAAAATCCTTTGTGATACATGGTGATATGGAGAATAATAACTCAGTTTAATTTAAAAATTTTGGTTCATAGTGTTTTATAGATATGATAAATATATATATATGTATATATACACACTCCAGATTTGTGTATTCACATCTCTGCAAATTAGGAATGACTATGTTTTAACAAGGCACAACAGCTAATATTATAATTAACAACACATTTCATCTGTGTTGTGAAATGACAATCAATGAACAATCTGAAGCTAAGAACTGTGCAGTATATTTGGAACTTCACAATGCCTTGGGCCTCTCTGCAGTCTTTCAGGGGACACCTGTGTGTGTTCAGCAGTGGCAGAATGAAAAGATAAAAAAGTGCCAAGGATGAAGCTCTACAAACTAATATACAGGAATAATACAAATATTCTGACCTGACCTTTGAGGTGCAATTATTCACTAATTGTGGTGGGTTATTAATATTTCCTGTACTACAGTATTGATCCAGCTTAAAAGTGGGCACTGGGAAGAGCAAACAGGAAAGCACTGCCATGCACAGGTGTAGGTACAGGTGCACCAGTTTGAAAGGCTGCCCAGGGAGAGCTGCCTGCTTGTTTCCTGCCTCTGTGGTGCCACAAGCCTTGTTCTGTGGGAGCTCAGAACCTGGAAAACAAACTCCTCACCCAATTAAAAGAGCATTTCATGAGAGCCTTGAAAACCTATGAATTTTCAGAGGGTATCTATACTTTTCCAAAGCTGTTTCCAGGAGCTGCCACCCATCACAATGAGGCAGCAGCAGAATCTATGTGGTAACTGCAGTGGCCAGTCCAGGAACCCAGGTAAAACCCTGGTGCACTCCAGGACCCAGCTGAATCCCTGAGCCAGGTGTGGAGCTCTGTGGAGAATGGTGGAGCACAGCCTCAGTGTTAAGAATGTCTCCTATATCTGTTCTCTAAATCCTAGAAGAACTTCTGCATGTATCCCTGATTTTATGATAGTTCATGATCTCCTGTTAAGATTTTCAAATGTGAAACTTGAATTTTCACAGAACATATTTCCGAAAAGAAAGCTTTAAAAATCACTAAGAAATGTTGTGACTTGAAAAGTGTGTGTGCAGTCATTGAATTATACAACACCCAGAGACACAAATCAGTCACATAAGATTATTTAGGCAACATGACTTAAGTTTTTAAGTTCTTGAATTTGAAGTTCTGCTATATTGCAAGCATGAATATGCACTATTTAAAAGACAGAGAAAATCTGTGATGAATTTTTTTGTGGCTTATACCTTGAACCACAGATTTTGCAAAGAGAACATACTTTTTATATGAAATGAAACAGTTCAAGTTTAGGACAATAACCATTTGGAGGCTTAAGGAGTCTAGATACAATGAAATTCTACAATTAACCTTAAAATCTACCTCTGTAGAACTGCAGATTAATAAGTCTTATATCCCAATCAACCATGAACAATCAATACAGTTCATTGAACAAAAGAATAGCAGATTTCAGCACAGCAATAAATTGCATTCTTAGTGTATCTGTAATAGGAAATTTAATCCTGTAATTCCACTGTGTCACTAACTTCACTCTAGGTCATGGTAAATGATCCCCAAGAAATTCTTAATCTGTTCAAAACCCAGATCAGATAAGATGGGAGTACATGTCTTGTTTGACAAGTGTGTGTTATTTAGAAACACCTTTTACTTAACTGTAAACATCATAATAGCTGATTGTTAATAAGTCACTGATAGATTGGAAGCACTGTTAAATTTGTCAAAAGCACTCTGAGACAGATTTTAAAATTAATTTTAATTTTTACACCCTTCAGAATTTCAGCTGGAACTGGAAAAGGAACTTGATTTGCTGTATGATTTGCAGTGGGAACAGAATACCTAGTAATCAAAGCAGACTAAAATCTACAACTGACAAAACAGGGAAAAGATTTAAAAAAAAGTAATTTCTAGGAAACTATCGAGAATGTGATGTTTAAAATACATGCAGTCAATAACTGCATTTTATATAACATAAAATAACATATTAACTGTGAAATTTTATTGAGTTTGGATAGGATGCATTTAAAGGTTAACAGTGTTCAGCACATGATGTCCACTGTGGCTCTGAAGCCAATCAAGTATGAATTTGTACGTCTCATGCTGAAGGATAAGTGTGATGTGATGTGACGGTTTTTCTGCCTTTCTTCTTGAAACAACCAGATTTATTTGAAATGGGTGAGCTGTTGTATTCAATCTGTTCACAGTAGCTCCCTTCCTGTCTTCATACTTCGCTGCCATTAACATTAACGGCAGGTATGCACAGAGAAAGGAAATTAAATGTCTTAATTTTCTTGCATCTGGTAGACAGCTGTACTTTAAAAGCACACCATAGAGGAGAGTGAGGAAAGAACAGCACTTCCTTTTATCTGCTGATCCCTGCTGTAATAAATACAGAGCAGGGAATGAAGTATTACAATATCCAACTACTGCTGAAGATTTTACAACTAAACCCCTGGACAGCATGTTTGAAAGGAATTAGCAAATTACTGTTCAAAACTCACAGTGGACGAATTCAAATAATACATGGCAGCTTGGGAACATCCCAACCATACAATTGGACAGAGTTAGTGTGGGAAAAGATGTCCTTTTTCCACTTTATGCATATTTATGGTGAATCCATGGCATTCCTGTATTTTTTTTCTGAAAGTGAGACAGCAGCATCACTTTCCTCAACCACCTCTGTACCCAAGAATCTAAAATTAGCTTGGTGCTCTTAACCATTGCCTGTGAGAGGATCAGACTCACAGCACCAGAGATCAGGGCTGCTGGCTCACAGGAAAAAATGGGTTAAGGAGGGAGTTGTGGATGTTATAAACTGTGGCTGAACTGCCCACAGCTGCCTCTGACACCCTCTGTGTGTGCAGCCACACAAACACTTATTCAGGGACCAAACACTTCATACAGATCACAGTACGATGAGTTCTCAGGGTGTTCTAGGACCCACTCAGGCTGGGGCTCACTGCTCTGTTGGTGGATGCAATGTTTTACCTTGGATGCATTTTCATGACAGACTGAGGTGACCTATGATGAATGGCCACTCATCTCCCATTCTTCAGCCTGCCCAGGGCACAAGGTGGGACAGCCCATTTTGGTGACAGTGCAGTTATAGATTGGATTAAACTGATTATGAAACCACATCCTTACACAGCAATGACAGTGTAATAGGAATGTAGAAAACAATTGCATTGTTATATGAATGAACAAATTATTTTCTTCAATAAAAATACTAAATTTTTTATCCTAACACGTCTTTCCATGTCCTGCAATTTGCCATTCACCATAGTGCAGCTGCAGCAATATTCCTAACATCCTAACATCCATTATACATGAATGTATAACTAAACTTGTCTTTTACCCAAAAGACCTCACTATCTGATCAGGAAAAACTAAGCTCCAACCTCAACTAATCCTTTTCTTTCGACTCCTCATTCAGATTAATATGTGCAAATTCCCTTACAGAATCCCTGATTGCTTCTAAATTTTTCCATCTGTGGACACAATTTTCTTTTATTTTTGTTTGCAGTGGAAAGCTCATCTTGGTTTCTCCACTTTCAGCACACCCAAAAAATCATCTTTGTTTTATAGTTTCTGTATAGTTTTGAAGAGTTGCCAATTTACAAATGGTCAGTCAGACAGTACTCAGGGTGTGCTCTCTAGTAGACTGTGATAATTCTGTGCAAATTTTACTATGTGAAGATTATTCCAAAAGGGAAAGTGGGCTCTGACAATTCCTCAGAGTGGTATGTGGTTATTTTTGTTTCGGACTCAAATAGGCCGGTCCCTAGCCACAGTGGCAGATATATCATCCCAGTTATGTAATAAATTTGTCACTTTTAATTCTATTTGGGAAGATTTAAAGAATTTAGGGCTTTATGATTTGGGACTCAGTCAGTACATAGTGTTCTTTCTGCACCGAGGGAGGAATAAAAGGTCCTGTTTTATGGCTTGGCTGGTTGTCCTGCCTGTGATCATTTTCTCCAGTGTGCGTGTTTTTCTTTGGTAGAATTATGGATGACAAAAGAGAACCAGAAGTAGCAAATTGCCAGATGACAACTTGACTTTAAAGACCAGAACTGACCATGAATGAACTGAAAATTCTTTCAACAAGTGCAAACTCCTAATTTTTTTCTCACATGAGTGTCAATCAGAAAAACTCCTGTGAGCCTGGAGTGATTCAGCTCAAAATAACAGATATGGAGCTGCATCGTTGTCACTGTTTCCAATATGATGCTGTGTTTGATGGACATGGGAAGGGATGTCAGAATTAAGACATTCAAAGTAACAGCAGGGGGTAATCTCAAGAACTAAATTTAAACAGAAGTACAGCCCAGACATGTCTTGTTCCATTTGAAAAATGGGATTCTCAGTGCATTTAAGCTGGCTGTGCAAAATCCAATTACTATTAAATAAATGTTTAAGGTAACAATTTTGCTGAAGTCAGTTTGAGCATCTTTGAAGCAAATCTCAGCTAATTTCTCTTGCTTTTCCTTGTTTGCATTTTATTGTCCCATCTTGTTCTCTGCATAGCTTGAGAATCACAGTCAGCTGACAAAAATTCCTGCTATAAACAGAAAACCTTTTTTCACTGAGTTTCCATATAGTGTAGTGCTTCACTGCAGCAAGGGAGACCTTCCCAAAGAACAGGGCACTGCAGAGATCAAGAGTATAATTGCTTGGCTGCTGAGCATCTGAAAGTTTCTACAGGGCTTTTGAATGCCTTGGCATAAGGTGGGGTAAAACATAGGTCATGTTTACAGGGTGTTATTATTCCTCTGTAATGATGCCAGTGTGCCTCTGCTTTCCTGTGGGAATGCTCTGTTCCAGAATAATCCTTTAAATCCTTTATTTGAAAATAGAATGCCTGCAGAAAGGAGAAACATGACAATACTTTGGGTCTGATATGTGTTCATCTGCAGTTCTCCTGGGTCAGTATAGCCCCACAGACAAGATTTTATCACAGTGTGGAAAAATCAGAAGGGTTTCTCTGTTTTGAACTGATATATCTGAATCTTACATAGATTTGCTCCCCATGTTACAGTATGTGATGTAGTAGGCAATGCTCTTTTAAAAAACATTCTCTCACATGCCTAATGTTATTTTTAAAAAACAATCTCATGTACAAAACAAAACTACACCATTGCAACTGCTGTCTTATCTTCTTTATGTCTCTCAAAAATTCTTTCCAGCCTTGATGCATCTTCTGGGCATCCAGATCCAGCTGGTGAGCTTTGACTGTCCTATTCATTCTTTGCCTTCTTTTACCTCATATGATCACCTAATTCTCAGTGCCACCTATTTGTAATCCATCCTTAAAAAGCAACAAAGCCTAACAGAACAAGAAGCATCTTGTAACAAATATATCCAACTTTTCCTGCTGTTCACTTGCCTGCATGTGATCACCTTGTACCTGTTTCTCTGTTCACACCTTGCTTGGCAGTAAAAGCTTCTGAGACAAGACTGGGTTTTATTCTGTGTTTGCATAGCACAGGGGTGATCTTTCCTTGCACTCCAACTACTGCTAACATATGTATTATCACAGTAGTAAGGAAAAAAGGTTCTAATACTCTAGAGAATAAAGAAGGAAGAAAAAAATATGGTTAAAAGGAATGGTGGTAGAGATACAGGATTCAGACAGGCTGGAAGTACAAAGATGGAAGTATATGATGGACTTCTCCAAACTCCACTGTTATATAACTTTAAATAAATTTCAGAGGAGTGGGAATTTATGTCCATATCATTATCAGATCATTCTACTTTATTATTCACTTTTAATTAAAAAAAAAAAAAAGGGTTCCAAAGACTGTGTTTATCCCTGCAGAGTTCTTTCAATAAAATAAAATGAAAGGCAACAGCTAAGTCAGTATTCTGCATCTCTCAGGTCTACACAGGTCAGAAAAAGAAGAGGAAAAAAGGGATAGAGTAAAACTGTCTGATCTCTATTTACACTCAAACCTGATTAAGGCTTTACATAAGATGATCAGTTGCAGTCACCCTACACAAATATAATAAAGACTTTTTAAAGGCATAATAAACAGACTTCTTAATTTATATTTGTCAAATAGCAAGTACGACTTACTAAAAACACTCCCCTGACTGAGATTCACTAAAACCGGGTTAAAATCTGATGTAAAGCAAGTAGAAACTAAAAAAAAAATATTGATTATTGCAGTGGGCTGGGACAAAGCACAGTTCTTTGAAACAGATCAAAGCTCCTATAGGCTCGTGACTTGCTCTGGCCAGGAACAAGTGAGCAATTTTAGTTTCATTTGACTTAACAAAACACACTTAAATCAGATGAATTCATCTGATCCCAGCACTCCTTGTGGTCCCTTATGAAATCAGTAAAAAAGGGAAAGAACAATGGACAGAAATGAAACATTTTCAGTGTGTTTGCCAGGGTGATTCATGCCCTCTCAAGGAGAGGAAGTGCCACAGAAATGAGGAAGCCCTTCTGCTGATCCCATCACTCTTTGGAGGCTGGAGGTAAAAGTTACTGGCCATAGTGGGCAAGATTCCCAGGAACTTCACTGAGTCATTGATATGGTTTGAGAGGGAAAAAAGAGGATAAAACTAATTCCATAAGAATTCTGTCACTGCTCACTAAACCAAGCAGATAATAGCAGTCTTTCCGTTGAATTTCATTAAATTTTGGATGTGGCCTTAATAAAACATAGTGCTTCATGGGCCATCACAAAGCACTTAACTAGATCTGTCTTTGGGAGGATGTTTATATTGCTTAAATACTCTCCTGACAGAAATACAGACTGAATTACAGCTGGCTTAGATGAAAAAATTTCTGCCTCTTATCTCTTTCCTTCTGGAACCATTTTACAACCTTAAGTGACAAACTAATCTCTGTAAGATTTTTGAAACTTCTTATAAATTTTAGTGAGGAATTATATCCCTATCAAATTCCACTGAGAATTTGAAAGGCCCATTACAAATGTGGAATTCTCTGGCAAAATCAATAGTTCCCAAATGTCTTCTACAGAGTCCAATGATATTTTAATGGAACCTTGTTGTTCATTCTACTTGGAAATCTTTGGTTGCTCAATTAATGGTTCAAAATGGTTTTTCAACACTCATTGTCTCTCTCTGGTAGCTGCAACCTGTGACAGAAGCCAATGAACTCCAAGGCAGGAATAATGGTGTGAAATTCCATTGAATTCCATGAAATTCTCTCATGTTGGCTCTCCAACCACAGCCCTCAGGTAGCTTTGAAAGCCACTACAGTCCTTAAAGCTCTTTCTTCCATAGGAACCAGGTCCTACTCCTGGCAAATCCAATTTAACTTTTTTACATGTTCCTCTGAAATATTCCACTGGCTATTTCAGGTCAGGTCTTCTGGACGCTCGGTTCTGAACCAGCTACTTAAATAATTATATTTTTCTTATGGAAAATTTCCTTTTTTAATGTAATTTTCCATCACAATGGCTGGAGATGTCAGCAAGGAAGTAGAATTTTGCAGCAGTTCTTCAAATTTCACAGGTGTTGATTTGCCCAGAACTGAAGCAATGAAAAGTGTTTGCAGAACCAGGTGTCCTAGCTGAAAAGGAATACAATAGAACATAAAATATATAAAACTCAGCTGTGTTATACTGCATCTTGGAAAAGCAGGCAGTAAAAACCTATTCTAAGGGACATTTAGAAAATGTGATTAAAACTTATTTAATTTATTTAGTTTTCATCCAGGGGCAAAATACAGTTATACCTGAGTGTGACTGCCTCTGCTGTGATACTTTTGCAAAAATAGTCATGGATCAACTTGATCCCTGGTATAATTATATGGTATTAAACTGTCAAATATGCTTAGCACACACACACACACAAAGACAGGAGGTAATTTGTGGTAGCAAAGCTTTAGAACATGGAATCTTCTGCAAGTGGTTGTTGTTTTATAAGTGATAGTTGTCACTTCAGTAGCTCTTCTGTTGTCAAGACTTGGTTGAAGCATGTGAAGCAATTCCTCACTGGGCTCAGCGCTGTTATTGACTGGGGGATGGAGTGAACGTGCTGTTGCTGGGAAACTGAGAGGGAGAGGCAGAAGTAAAACATGGCAGGTGGAAGCAGCGTGTGGAAATGTGGAAATGTGGAAATGGTGGTGCTCCCTTTCAGGCTGAACAAGATGTCCCTGGTTCTTTATTAATGTGTACCTGTTGTAGCAGTCTTTGCATAGGTTGTTTGAGGAAGGAGGTTCTTGGCTGTCTTTGGGAAGTTATGGTGGGGTCAAAGCACAATGAGATGTGATTTCAAGTAAAATGTTACATTATTGGCAGAATGTTAGGGGAGAAAATGCTATACATGTTCCAAGAGCAAGAGAACTATCTAAATAGTGATTTTATATTTTCTCTGTCTTATTTTGGGTAAAGATGTATCCTTTTAGTGGACAGTGGTGTAGCAGAAGAACCAAAAAAACCCAGAAAAGAATAGAATTCTTTATTCCAAGAATGAAGTACCTCAGTTTTTAATCAGAGGATTGTCAAGAAAACGCCATGACTATCATTCCAGACAAAGGTCTGCAGATGCTACTAATGCATAAATAAAAAAGTAACAGAAAGATAAAGGAGAGGGACAGAAAGCATATTGGAAACTATTTATGTTTTCAAGAGGAGGGCATAGTGTTGGTGCATCATGTTCATCCTGTTGGAGCAAACATTTTTAAAAAGGAGATGGTAGGAGATAAAAATGACAAGAAGTTTTACTTAGAATAAATGTGTACATGATGGCTGGCATCTTGGTGTGAACTAAATCACACTGTCCAGAATGGAAACATTTAGATAAATTTCCCTAAAAGACTAAAACACCCTGAATGAAGTTGTAGGATTTATGTCCTCTACAAGCTGGACACCAAGGGAAACCTTTGACCCATATTCCTCAGTAGCAGAACACAACAAAATGACAAATAACATTTTTGAATTAGAGCCAGCTGAGTTTTCCTCTCATGCCCCCAACTAAAGTAGGATCTACAGGGAGTATGTTAAACCTAGAAGTCAATAAATTTCTTACTTGATTTGGAATAAAACCGGCAGGGAACCGTAGGAAGTATGAACTTTAATTTTAGACATCCATTCCAAAGATAAAAAGCTTTTTGTCTTCCAAGGGACAAACTGACCTAGGATGTTACAGAAACCTGGTTTGTTTTTTTTTTTTTTTAGTACTCACATAATGGGTTCCTTTTTTCAGTGGTGGAGATTACAGAAAAAGAGCTAAGAACCTTCACATGGGAAGGAATATGTTAGAGCAATTTAAATATAGCACAACTTCCTTCATGTGCTGTCAAGGAGGCAGGCTGTTGTTTTTTGTCTTCTGAGAATGAAGAGGTAGTGGGGGGTAATCTGGCTGCTGTAACTCATGGCTACAGTCAGATGATCTGAGACAGTATTTATGCCAATATGTAAAAATATAGTAGTATATAAGGGCTCTACATTGAACTATGCAATTAATACTGGAAATCAAAGATATGGCACTGAAACTGATTTAAAATTGTTTCTCAAGTTAATATGTGCATCAGATAACAAAAAATATACTTCTAGGTACAAGTTTTAGGTAATATTGGAGGTACAATTGACTATATCATAAAGCAAGGATCATAACCTCAACAGATTTGGGATTTAAACAAAAATGAAACTGAGGAGAGTGGTGCCAAGAAGTTAAACGTGGAAAAGGAGGAATGTGCCCTGGAAACATGCTGTGTTTTATGCTGCAGAGTTTTATTAGAAGGAAATATTTAATTATTGAAGTCTGGGGCAGAGAAATAGTGAAATATGCCAAAGATGACTATAATAAGTAATAACACCCAGAGAATAAGGGCAAAACCCTGCCTCATGGAAAGCAATGAACTTTTGCCATTAAGTAGGATCAATATCTTCCAAAAGAAGTCAGTGGAAAATCTAGGAGAAATGTCCAGATTAAATGCACTGAGAACATTTACATTTGGATACCGAACCTTCTTTAAAAAAAATTAATTGTTAAACCCGACCCACTGAATATAAATTAAGAAAGGAATCACTGTCCATCCAAAGTTGCTCAGTCCTCATTCTGCCAACCTTATTCTGAAGTAAAATCAATAGGACTCTTCAAAGGGCAAGGTACTGCTCACTATAATGCAGTGACTTGCTAAAATACATTAGAAACCATTTCTGGGGGCTGTTTAATTTGTGCAAATGTTGATGACAAATAACTTAGTGAATAAAGTGTTATTTTACATACGTTTACTTGAAGTCATTCTAGTTTCCAAGCTTTGCTTGTGATGTAGAGTTTCTATGATCCCTTGGCACATCACAACTCTGATTACAGCTTAGCCAGAGTAGGTACTCTCATTCCAACCTTCCCTACACTAAGAATAACTGCAAAACAAGTTAATGTCCAAAATTCATGAAACCTTTTGGGGTCATATGTATTTGGAGTGATGCCCAGAATATATATTGCAAGCTTTCAGCGTGTTGGAAATGCTAATACATGTTAAATATATTCCATCAGATTCAGCCAAGACATGCCTGTGAGCACAGAATGATGCAAAAGGAAGGATGTGCCAATTAAAGCTAGTAGCAAGTCACTTCAGTGTAGGCAGAGTGCTGCTTTCTTCCAGGTGAAAATCCAGCTGAATGACATATCCACAAGTCATCTGCTCGTTAGGGAGCATGGCAGGAGGAAATCTGGCTTGTGTTACGTTTTATTGGCAAAGTGTCTGCAGAAAGTGGATCAAAGCAGCATAGGAAAGAATTAATGGAAAACCTCTGCATTTCCTTTGCTTTGGCTTCTGGAATGGGCCAGCCTTGAGCCCTGTCAAGGGAAGCACATCAGAAATTTTCATGACACATGATGGGATGTAATGCTGTGGTACAACCTTTTGGTGCCATCCAGCAAGACCATAAAAGAAATTCTTACAGGAGGAGCTGCAGTGCCAGGTTCACTGCTGTGTCCCCCCACCATACCCTGTGGTGCTGGACACAAACGTGGCTGGCAGATAAAGGATACATGGGAGCTTAGAGTGGGAGAAAGAAAGTAATTCTGGTGCCTGGAGTTGCCCTAGCTAAGGGAGAACCTTGGTGTGAGGCTCACAGTCAAGTTAGGTTACCTGGCAGGTCTTGAAAGCTAAATTTTAAATTTAAATGGACAGGTATTTGAATTGCAAATATTGACTCTCTATTTTGGGAATTGAAACAATTAGTATATAACTTTACCTGACTGCTTTAGTGATGGCTGTTGTTGTCCTTTTCAGATGGAGACAGGAAACACTTATGAAGAAAGTTACAGTATTCAGCTATAGGGAATCACAAGAATTATCCCCAGAACCTAAAGAAAAAAAAAAGGTTAGAGAAAATCCTAATCTTTTAGAGAATATTTGTAAGCAGTGGATTTTTTTTACCATGGTGCATAGTCTCTCAGCCTTTATACATTATTCTTTTAGCAGAGAATTCCACCTGGAAGCTGTTGTAGGTAGAAGGTGAAAGAGGAAATAACACTGTCTACATTTTACAAATGGAAAATTAAAGAATAGTGCTCAATGGCTAGATTTGCAAAGTTAGCTGTTTAAAATCCCCTGGAGCTGGATGTCCAGATGCCCATAAAAACCTTGCCCTGAGAGACGTGCCTAAGGTCACAGGGGAAGTCTGTGGCAGAACAGGAATTTAAATCAGCTCTCCTTACACTCTTAAACAACATTATATTTCCTTTGAATTAAGCTGTACTTTTCCAGCCACAGATTGCTGACATTTTCTGGTTTTATGAAGACCCCAATTCTACAGTAAAATCTATGTCTCCCTCAGCTTCCTTTATGGCAAAAGCAAGACACTAAAGTTAACCTACTCTTACCATCCAAATTTTGATATTTAATTCAGCTGCCTGCAATAGGACCTCTGAGTCTGCACATAATCAGGGAAGCATACTGTGAACAGAGGTAGGTGGTGAGGATGCCCTGAATTGCTTTCTCCAGACTCCACTGACTGTATGGGGTGTCCATTCTACTGCAGTTTAATGTTTGATAGTTGCCTAAAAGGAAGAGCCCTTGGAAATAGGGGAGTTCCTACCTGCCTCTAAAGGAAAATGAGGCAGAAGGAAAAGAGGTGAAGTCCTTAAGTGAAATAGGTTTTTACTCAATGTGTTTTGGAGGAGCTGCCTTATCTGCCACACTCACTATTCAAACAGAAGAGAAAATAGTGAATAATTTTTAAGAACTAAATGTCACTTTGTGAAGTCAGTCTAAACATCAATTATATGTAATAACCCTGTTTATTAAATAACTGTTCTTTTACACTGTTCTTAACACTGATTAGAGAATGATTCTTTTTGAGGTAAATGTAATTACCATAGTTAATTAATGAATAGAAATGATGGGGAAAACCTCAGGGAACTCCCCTTTAATACTACAAAGGTATTTTTTCTAATACATAAGTAAATACATTTATTACAGGTGGATCATTTTAGGAGTTGGGCTCTCTTCACCACCTTTATGTACAGTATAGTATCCTACAACATGTACTGTAGTCTAATTAGGGTAGGTGATTCAGTTAAGTGATCAGTCAGATAATTTATTTATGAAGCTGTTAACCAAACTGTAAAAAACCCAAGACATGAACAATTAGAGCTTTTTAAAGCTATTCCTTAAATGCTCTATTTTTGAATGAGGACTCTGTCAAGGGAATGGTATAATTTCCTCTGGTTTTTCATTGAAATTTTTACACACAGTCCTTAGTTCTTTAATAGACTGATTCTAAGCTTATTGTTGTCAATGTATTGACATCTTTGACAATTTACTCAGCCCATAATTGCAGCCAGTGTGAAGAAGAAGGGAGTGGCTCTCAGTGCTCACTGCAGGGCAGAAGGAGGGCAGGGCACAGGCTTGTCCCTCACAATTACACGTTTCCATAAAAGTTTCTAACAGGAATTACTCCCAGAAAATTCATACACTGAAGTTTGCTCTTTAAAAATCTAAGGTTTTACTACTCAAGAGATGGCAGAAGAAATTACAATTGATTCGAAAACGATTCAGTAACTCATATTTCTGTAGGATTAGTAAGACACAGAAAAGTAACAAAAACCCCCAAACGATCATACTCTGAATCAAACAGATAAATGTAAATTTTGGGGGAGATATTTGTTCAAGGCAGAGTCATGGATTGCCACTGAAAAGCCAGAGAGAACTGATGTCCCTGTTTTAAACTGACTTTTCTCAAGGGTAAGAAACGTCCCTGCCCAGGTGGGCCGTGCTCACAGCTGGTTAGATAAAGTACCCAGATAGTCACATGTACTGAAACCAATGCTCCCTGGAGGTAGCTGTCAGTATCATAATCACCCTGGGATCTGCCTTGGGAAATAATAAGACATGATGAGAATAGTTAATTCTATGGAAAATGTCACGGAAGAACAAAACATCAGGCTCCAGATAAAAATTCACCAAGTGAAAGGAATATCTGCACTCAGTATGAATAAAATCTCCCAAACTTTTACTCCCTGTGCTTCCATTTTAGAGTTAAATACTACTAGAATTCATAATATCAGTACCAAACTTACAGGCTGTTCCATTTTTTAAATATCCCCAAATATATGTTTTAATATTTACAGAGCCAACCTCCCCCCCTCCCCAACAAACCAGTTATGCTTGAATTATGGCTTCAAGGAACTGACTTGTACTTCAGGGCTCCCCACAGAGGAATCAGTGGGAGGATGCAGAGGCACAGCTGTGTTATGGGCATATGCCAGTGCCTGGAAGATGCATTCCCTGGGTCATGAAGAGGCTTTGGATCCCTCATGTCCAGGTAAAATCATATTCAGCCAGGAACAGCTACTTCAGATAAAATGATGGCAACAGACTCTCTCTGTTGTTCTGAAGCAACACTGTGTGCCCTGCATCTGCAGGCAGATTGTTTTAGACACCTGTTCCCAATGTCTCCTTTCTGCCATGGATAAATTTCCAAAAGTTTAAGACCCAATATTGCTTGGAGTTTCCCTGGGGCATTGCCCTGCAGCTGCCCTGCTTTCTAATGGTACAATCACACTCTAAACTGACAGGTGTTGCAAGCGTAAGCGAGCAAGGAGAAATAATAAAAAGGGATCTAAAGAGCTCAGAAGTATGTGCTGGAAGCAAAATGAGATTCAAGCTGCAGAACTGCAAGCTGATATATGTGGAGGAATTGATAAATTCAGTTCTGGCCAGCTCAATAGCAGAAATGTGAAAGGAATTTAGAGACAACCAACAAAAATGATTAAGAGGCAGGACAGTGTCACTTCTGCAGTTCATGAGTAGCACAGCTGGGCAGTCCCTAAGCCCTTACTCAGCACATGTAAGGTGATTGTGGCCTTCCAGAGTCCAGTCTTATTCTCAGACCAATAAATGACAAAATTGATGTTCAGATAAAAGGTAATGAAGACAACCTAAAGGGAAGGACCTCTGAGGGACAAGAACTGACCAAACTCAAGTGCAGGAAGCCACAGGACACACAGTATTTCCCATGGATCGAATCTGCATCAGCATCAGGACAGGCTTGAGAGAAAGCTGGAACATTTTATCTCTCATTTCTTATTCCATAGGTTTTTGGGCTGTTTGTGTGCTTATTACCTAGAAGTGACTTTGTTTCCTGTGGTTGGAGGAGATAAAGGATGATAAGGGCTCAAATGAAAATATGAGCATAGTGTGGGGTTTTGAAACAGAGGCTAGAAGGTTTTCTTGCACATATTTAAAATGGCATATGTTTGTTTGGCTTTGGTTCTAAGGTATTGTATGTGAAATGGTCAAAAGAGACTACAGTTGTATTTGATCTCAGATTAAAATTTACATCAATTGATTTCAATTTCTCCAATTATAGTTAGACTATATTTTAAAATTCTTTCATAAAACTAAGCACAATAGACAATTCTAAAGTATTGTATATTTAATAATTCCCTATACTTTAAAATTGTACATGACAGCCATGGTCATTGTGTAATTTAAAACAAAAGCTTGGTGAATTGAAAGATAACCCTTTCCAGGACACCTGAGCCTCACAAGGTATTGTACTTTGAAAATTCATTTCTAGCTGGTATTTTCAGTGTATATTTTTGCATCAAGTGCATTTACTTCAGAATATTTTTTTCACTATTACTATATACTTTATTCTTGGCATTTTTGTCCCTTGTCATGAAAAACCTCAGCAATTCAATACACTTTCCAACAATTCCTTTACTAAGCACAGTAATACAAAAGAAACAATCGTTGTCTTATGTGTTGTGAGCTACTTGAACATGTTCATGATTCCACTGCACACAGCCAATGTTTTAAGCACACACAGCTAGATACAAATCATGCACTCCTGGAGGATGATTTTAGGTGACTAGGAAGCTGAACATCTGTTCTGTAGGTGAACAGAATGGCAGCTAATCTCATATTGTCAGTGTGTTTATTCCCAGCCTTTTTTTTGTTTGATGCTTGGCTGTGCCTCAGCGTGGATGATGCAAATGGCATCTTTTGAGAAGTAAGAGCACACAAGTATTTGAAACACGGGCAGGGCTGATTTAAAATCTTTTGCCACAAGTTGATCATGCCAGCTGTTGGGAAGTGCTCACCAGCAACCATATGTTGTGAACGAGATAAGCAATTACTGAGTGCCATCCAGGCTTTATACGGAGCAGGGAAAGCTCCATTTTAAGGTAGAACTCCTCAGGAAAACTCCTCACTCCCTCTGTCTGCAACCACCTATTTGAGGGCATTGTTGCTGATAAATACAAGCAGCAATACTTAGTGAGAGATCACTGAGCCAAGTAATAAAGTCACTGCATACCCTTGGGTTACAATTCCATGTCTCTGCAGGAATAATTTACCCCAGCAAGAACTGGATGGGGCTGTGTTTGTGTTATTGTTATTTCCGCCTCACAATTGTTGTTTTCATCGTGACTGAGCCCTCAACCATTTGTTAACAATTTAGGTTTTTGTCAGAGGTGTGGCAGAGAATGTGAGTTGTTTTGGAAAAAAACAGTTGGAACAAGTTACTTTGATTGGTCTATAGAGTTAATCAAGATGACAAAAACAGGAGCGCAGCTCCAGTGTGTTCCTACAATAGTGAGAGACAGGGCCAGAGGGTCTTTGTGGAAGTTTTCTCCATGTCATTCCAGGAAGCTGGTGAGAGCTGTGTGCCCTCAGCTGTTGTTTCCCCAGCCCACAGAACACAGGCTTGCTGAACAGCTTTTTCCTGCTGTTTGTGGCCTTGAGCAGACACTTCAGGTGAGAAAATATGGGGAAATTAATATTCTGTTTGCTTTTACTAAGGATTTGGGATTATAACGTGGGACATTCTGTATTAGAGGATATCCAGCAACCTTCCCAGTATCATAATTTTTACTATAGCTTTCAACTATGTAGAGACTCTATGAACACATTTTTTCTGTTAATATTGCAGTAGGGCCAATACAGAGACTGAAGGATCAATACTCAGCTGAGTACCAGTACTAACAATTGCTGGTGCCAGTGCCTTTTTTTATTTTTTACCCATTTTTGTGTCTCCCTTGAGCTCTAGGAGAACTTTCTCTAGTTAGTATGTAAGAGCAGATGCTCTGCTGAGTTGCCTTTAATCTGTCTCATGCAAGGCCGTGAGTCCTGAAGTGGATCAGTGCAGTCACCCAGAGCCTTCAAAGAGCTGACCGACCACAGGATGGTTTCAGCTGCTAAATTACTCTCAGAAAATGTATAGAAGGTTTCTTTGTTTGTGTGTGTGTCTGAAAGAGATTTACAAAGTTATCTTCCATGGAATAATAGATATTGATGTGGTCTTGCAGTTCATGAAGAAGACTATGAAATCTCATGTCTTTTTATTTTCATAAGTGGAGAATTCCCCCTGCTCCAATGACTTATTCTTTGCATTTGGTCAAAGTTTGGGACTTGTTTAAGAAACAGATCACAGAGCTGTTGAATTTTGTATTTTGCATTCACAGTATTTCTGCCTAATTTGGGGATAATCACCTCAGATATTCAAATGGATTAGGGAAGAAATGGCTTTTCATACAATCAAGTCCTTTGAATGGGTGTTTTTACTGGAATGGGTTGTTTTGGGGGCTGCAGTCAGACAGCAAAGCCTGGATTTGTCCTATTTTGATGAGAAGGAATTGGGTTATGAAGCAGCTTGCCATTGCCTTGGAGAGGCTGAGAACATTGGAGTGCTGGACGCTCAGGGAACGTGGCTTTTCTCCTGAGACCCTGAAACAGGAGCTGAGCGACGATGAAAATCAACTTCCCCATGTAGGTGCTCTGCACTCCTAGAAACCAATGCCAAAAAAGTCCCCAGAAAGGGACATGTTCTAATGACAACACACTGAACCCCAGCTGTGAGCAAATAATGTCCTTTTGAACTGTTATGTGCCATCCTGTGCTGCTCCATCTGATTACATTTTCTTTTGAGGCTTCACATACACAGATGCAGAACAGCTCAGAATAAGAAACTAAAAAGGCTTGTGTAAGGGATAGCTCAAGAATTTTTTATGTAGTTACAGAAGAAATTCCTCTCCCACCCTCCTGAAATGTGATCATTACAATAACATATATTGCAAAAGAAAGCATCTGTATCAACACCTCCTGACATAAATGAATGGAAATACTGACTTTGCCTATTATTATTATAAAGGTTGTTAGTTCTGCTAATAAAATGTTTCTTAAGCTCCACAGCTAGATGGGTTTCCTGTGGAATTGTCTAAACCCTTCCAATGCTAACTGTTTGCAATATTCAGAAAAGCATTTGCAGAACTGCTGTACCAGAATAAGGCCACCTTTCCCAGGAAATACAGCTCCAGTTACAGTTGTATTGAAAAGAGGCCAAAGAGGCCAGAGCAGAGCACTTATAGACACATTTCCTCGTCATACATGGAATGCTGAATTATTGCTGCCATGCAGTTGGGTTTAGAACTGAATTTGCAAAGGGAAGCTGACTGCAGCAGGACCAAGGGGCACGGAGACAGAGTCCTGCACACTTCTACCACTCCAAACCTTTCTGTCCCACACATACAGAGCACTTTAACTGCTTGTGGGTTCTTGTCTCTTTTCCAAAGCCCACAGGCTGCCTCGCCCTTCATCTTCCTGAATTCTTTACCATTTTCTGGCAGCCATCTGCTGTGTCTCAGTCGGAAATGTCTGCTCCTCTGTCTTAATTTAAAAAGGAAAAAAACCCACAACATTTTCTTCCAGTTCTTTTGGAGAGCAGTGCACACCCTGGGCTGCTGCTCACAGTGAGCTGTATCTTTGTCTCCAGAGCTGTAACTGTGTGCAGAGAGAAAATGGGCAGATGTAAGATCAGCTTGCAGAGTAAAAAGTGGATGAGCCTCCAAACAATCTTGTGTTCAAACCCAAATTGATTGCTGAACTTTCAGCTCTATTTTAATTTCCCTTGATGCCTTATTTTTAAAATAAATATGCAGGGCTCTTTTTCCATTGGTATTATCCAGCTTCCTATTGCAGCTGTTGCCAGGATGTTCTGAGCAGCCACACGGGGTGGATGTGAGAGGTCTCAATATCTGCAGATTGGTTACAATAACAATCTCTCTTGTCCCTCAGTTCAAACAATTTAAAATGTCATGTCAGGAATGGAACAATATTAATCACTGCACAGCTAGAGAGAGTTCCTAGGAAGAAGACTGAAGCTGTGGATTCAGAAGCCTGTTGAATGAGATGAGGGGAACCTTTGCCTTGGAAACTCGATTCAGCAGATGTGAGATCCTGTAGGTTCTGAGTGCAGGTCCATGAGCTCGGCTTCTCTTCTGTTTTATGCAGGAGCATTGGCGCATAAAGAGTAATATTTAGATATTTTGAGATAATTGAAATATAAAACTAAGCAAAATAGTTTCTTTTCATCATGACATAAGTAGCATTTTGTTTTAGCAGCATTTAATGATTATAACAGCAGGACCAATGATTTTCTTTCATAATTAGCCCTATCAGAGTGAAGACATGCACATGGTTGACCTTGAAACAAGAATCAATATATTTTTTTTTCTTTTGTGTACATTTTCCCTTTTTAATTTCTTTAATCATTTAACATACTCTTTGATCAATATCTAATGTGATGTAATATCTAAGAAAGGATTGAATGCAGATGTTTAATGTAAGTTGCATGTTCTTTCACTGTTCTGATGGATCAAATTACCAAACCTTTTAACAGTGAACAAATGTTTATCCAAGTGTAATGCAGATTCATTATGGTGATGTTAGATTATGTTCTGAGGTAATGATTACATGGTCCATTGAGACATGTTTATTCTTGATTTTTTTAGCTGACCTATTGTATGATTTTAGGCAAGTTATACCCTTACTCCCTGCCAGTCATTTTCCTACCATGTTTATCCTGTCTTGTTTATGTAAATAGTAAGATATTTACAAAAGAGTGAGTCATTGACTGTATTTAATAGGATTTACCACAATATGTTCTGGTCTTGTTTGAATCTGCTTCGCATTAAATAATTACTTATAATCGTGACTCTTTATCCACTGCAGTCACCAATGGCACATTTTCTTTAGGGAATCTGTACATTAATCCTTTCTTATACTGATATTGTTGTAATGATATTAAAGTTGTAAGACGTTGAACTGCAAAATTCAAATTTAGTAATTTAATAGCCTCGCAGAGCTTTGAGAATTATTTGGTTTAGTAAAAATCAGAGCAATGGAAATATCAGTTTCTGTAGTAACATTGGCCACCAGTAGCTCAGGTTGTCCTTCACTCCTCCCTTCAGTTGGAGGGCAGAAGTTTTAAGAACTTGCCAGATATTGCCCACCCTTTTGTTTGCCTAAGATTGAAATTCTGTTTTGAAGATCATTTCCCTTTCGCTCTCCTGTTTTCAATATTCAGTTAAATATAGGAGAGTATCACCTTTGTGAGAGGCTTCAAGTTTGCATGATATCATAGGAATGGCTGAGCTGAAATTGCAAATAAAGGCTGAAGCCAGATGGAATACCATCAATAAGCAAGACAGGGGTAGCATTGGAATAGAGAAATTTCTAAAGAAACTCAGAAAAGAATGAAACAACTCTTTGTCTTAGTACCTTGAATAACCTTGGAGAAGAGAGCATTTTAGAAATACTGAGTCTAGTCATAAAAACATGTGCTTTTCTTTCTTCTCCCCTGGAACATAGTAGGTACTAGTTAAAATACAAGGCCAGCTGGAGGAAGAGTAAAGTAGATTTCTTGAAGATACTAAAAAAACTGTTTTTCTCTTGTCCCCCAGAACCAGAATTGCTCATCTTTTGATACATGCATATTCAGTAGCAAATGTTTGAATAATCACTTAGAGTGAAGGGGTGAAGAAGTCATGGAAGTGGTATTTGAAACTCTCTAGGAAGAGATTCCTTTTCCATGTAGACAAGGATTTTTCTAGATTTGTTTACCAATTGTGCTCCATCTGCATTTCCCCTTTTGCTCTTGATACAACTTATTTCATAATCAGCATAATTTACAGTCAGAGCTGTCTTCTTGAGAGATCCTACATGCATTTTAGCACTCTATATGTATATGAGAAACCCCATGATTACCATCATGATAAATTATTAATTTAACTACTGCCAGTTGACATGATAAGTATGACATTTCTATAGAATATTTCAAGCATATTTCTCAGAAATGATACAATTCAGAAGAATACATGGCTCTTGTTAAAATATTTAACTAGAGTCACTTTAAGAACCAAAGGAGTTGATGTCTGTTCCTTAGTTTATGCATCTGTATTTGTGTGTACACAGCCACAGGGAAGGCAGGTTTTACAAAGGGAAGGTACAGAGATTAAAACCCGATTAGTTTTAAGAATCTCCCCCAGAATCACGCACATCAGTACATGCACATTGTGCAGAACATGTACTTCTTTCAAAACCTGCCAGGCACAGAATGAAATCCCTTTTATGAGGACAGCTGGAGAGTTATGCAACTTCAGGAGGATTATGCAGATGTGTATATGCTGCGAAGTTGCCTGATGGATTATGAGCCTGTGTAGGTTTGATTTAAAAAGAAAAACTACTTAATTCTCTTCTGTAGTGAATGGAATATTTCCAGAGAGGGCCAGAAATCTGCAATCTTCAGAACAGAGAGTGATGAATGTACAGGCCTATACTGGTCTCTTCAATCTGACCAGTGATGAGAAGTGACCAAGTTTAGGAAGAACCTGTTACTCTGTACTCCCTGGAATGGAAATTCTATTCTCAGTACAGAACATCCCCAAAGCTCAGTGCAGACAGACTATTTGTAAATTAGTCCTGTTGAAAGCCTTTTGTAATATGCCACCTAAAGAAGATGGATATTTTACACAGTTATATTAAACTGTAAAACATTAAGTAGACATGTTCTATCAAGAATTGCATAGTCATAATTAGGAGGCAGATGTTATTTTACCTGCTGTTTCACTGGAAGAGTTTGACTCTGTTTGTACTCAGGGATTGCCCTGGCAGATCCAAGTGCCACAATCTTCAACATTTGCAAACAGGAATGCTAGAAGCATTATCTGCAAAGTCAAAGGCACAGCTATTTCTGGTGGCTGAGGACTCTGTCCACTTAACCACAACACACCTTCGAGCTGGAGGAAGCTGCAGGGAGTCCTGCAGCTCCATCCTGCTGTTTCCACAAATGCTTTGGAGAAATGAAAGGCCTTGCTCTCATGATCACAGATCAGAAACTAGAGTTGTTCCTGCTTTTAAAGAATTCATCTTTGACATAGACAAGATACACAGACCACTTTTGAAGTTCAGCAATTCATGTACAGCAGTGTCTAAAGAAGACAGAATCCAGAAGTTATTTCAGGTGGAAAAAGTTGTCAGGGAATGCAAAGCACATGCACTTTGATCATTCATACAGTATCCCTTTATGTAGTACCACATCATTATTGTGAGCATAAAAACAGATTGATAAAATACTCCACTGCAGTTGTTTAACTATTCTGAACTCGAGCAGCCCAAAAGCCCACAAACTACCCCATGATGCCTGAGGAAATAAACTGTAGGGCATCACATTTAGTAGATATATTTCATGTTTTTCACCTGTTTCTGTGTTTAGGGATTCTTTGCTGTCTGACTATGAAATGCACCTTAAACAATTGCCCCAAACTACAAGTTAGAGGCAGGGATGCTGTAAGCACAGCAGGCCAAAATGATTCAAAACCACGTTGTCAGTAGGTGATCCTGATTGTATTAACATCCATTTCACATGAGGGTCACAGCTCTTAGTTCAGTGAATTTACTCTTGATTTATATGTCTATAAAGGACAGGAACAATCATAAGATACTCCCTGTGATACTCTGGAATCAATACAAAGGACCAAAGAACAAGGAAGGCTGCTAACAAGCTTTCAGGTCATGGACTGAGCGCTGCAGTCTACTTGTCAACCATTGGTTGAAAGTGGAGCAAAAACCAGTTATAAATTTGCTAAACATTATATATCTGTTTGAAAGTGATTTTATTACATTTGTGAAATGAAGAAGGTTATTAGAAACACCAAGATTTTTCCTTTGTTGCCTTGAGGCACTGAAATGCCTAATGTGTGATTTGCACTTACTGCACCAACCCAGCTTTCTGCAGCTTTGAATTTTCAGGTGAAAATTATTTCTTTTTATGCTGAATATGTTTCCTTAAATTTCCATTTCTGTGAGCTTGCTCTATTATTTCCACTAAACTGGACTTTCTGAAGCTGCAACAATTCTTTTTGTGTAACATAGAGCAGGCTTACCCAAGTTAAAGCTCTTCATATTAGGCTGGACCCTGACATGTCATTTAAAGAATAAGCTGAAGAACAGCCAGAAACATTTGGTTGTTTTACTGCATGTGTTTCAATTATAGCCTTGGGCTTACTAGAGATTTTCCATGCTATTTTCCTTTGATGCTAGTGTGACACAATTTATAGTTCACTCTAGGAGTGCCAGCTCACACTCAAGGAAGTTCTGATTATGGATTAAATAGAAGGCAGGGATGGGATTCAATTTCTGCATGATAAAGGTGGATAGAAATTATTCTATTCTTAGTCCTTGTCTCAAATTATTCTTAGTGACAAATGATGCAAGTGACTTGCTTTTAAATGTTCCTGAAGAATTCCTGCCCTCATTTCCTCATGTGAATGAGGGAAGGATTAGGTAGAGCTTCCATGTGCAGCGCCACATCATTTGGCAGGCTTGGAGACTGGAGCTAAGGAAAATGCAAAATTCACAATCTTAGCATAACTCTCTTTTTGTAAGGTAGAAAATGCACATTCCCAAAAGTTTCCCATTTCCCAACAGCCTGAGAATTGTTTTCCTTTATCCTTCAGGCACTGTGATTGTGACCTTCCCCCTTGGCAGTTCTCACTGAGTCAAATTCCATGAACCTTCTGAGCTTGTTTGACTTGAGGCTGCAGATATTCCATATTGGATAAGATCCCAGTAATCTACTGTGCTTTTCCTTCTGTGTTACTTATATACTGAAACAGCAGCTACAGAAATTCTATCATTTCTGTGACTGATGAAAAACCTCGTTAAATATATGGTCCTGGGTAGTAGTAAGTTTTCCTTTCCCTAATTTGTAAGGCCTTCTCTGATGAAGTGTGGTGGAGCATATGAATTCAGTATTTCTGCCACTGCTTAAAGCTTAAACTCATCTCTGAAGATGCAATTATTTACGCTTTTCTCCCTTTCAGCTTTATGGCTCCCAGCAAGGATGATTAAGGGGGAAAAAAGAAAAAGGCTAAGTTGCAAACGTGCAGCATCTCTCGAGGAGATGGAGTAGGCGGTGAGAAGGGAATTAGCTTAAGACTTCTGTTGTTAAAGGATAAAATTATTCAGATGCATTGTTTGTAAATGTAAAGAAGAGACACTGTTTGAAAAGTGTGCCTACGAGCAATAGATAAGGACTGCAGAGGTGATTTTTAAAAATATTATCCAACCTGTTAGGGTTTGGGGATGGAAATCCTTATTTTTGTACTTGTTTCACTTAACTGCTGGATTGAATTTTGTACTTAAGGAGGTCACTTTCTTCACTGTCTTACTAACTCAATAGACCTCAGCCTCAGCTGGGCCTTCTAGGCATTACTTCAATACAAATATACAAATAATGATTCTGAAACTGGAAAATCTCCGGGTCTATTTTAAATGAGTATTTGTTTTTAGTGAAGATATAAATTACTAAGATGTCCAGCATCACACTTACAGCTCTGAAGCAGGCAACAGGAAAGTAAAATATGTTTTATTTGAAGAGAGAATTGAATATGAAGATCTTGATAAATCTTAATTTTCAAAAATTCTCTGTTTTGGGAGTAATCTTGCATTTTGGTTGTACTCAGATTTATTAATAAGTATTTCAGAGGTATTTGCTAATAGTTGTTAGGAATACTTTTGCTTGGTTTCCTAATATATACTCTTTATGAGTATCTTTACTCACTAAAACAATGCTTAAACTGAACAAATGACTGATTAATATTAGCAGTGGGTAAATCAGTGAGAATGAGTGGTGTGGTTTTTCTAGAGAATGAAGAAATCTGCATGTCTGAAATACTTCTGAAATTATTTCTTCCTAGCAGAACAATTTGTAAGTATGGCTGGTTGAAACTGCTCCATCAAAATAGTTTCTCAACAATAAGTTAGTATGTTGACTAGAAACATGTTTTTCTGCCAGAAATGTTTCCTCTGAAAGACGTTCATCCTTCTTTTTTTAAAAAGTCACAGTGCACAAACCCAATATATTTTGGTCAAACTTGCTAAATGTTTTTCAGAGGAAATTATGTCTGGCTAGATTTGCACTGGGAAAGAAATCCCAAACTCTTTTTTGGGGCCTAAGCTTCCTTTATAGGTAAAGCTGACAGGAAAGTGATTTCCCTGAGAGTAACAGATCTGAGGGCCATCAAACTTTTGTTATATTTCCCACATCTTGCACAATCTGAACTTAGTGACTTGTCCCAATTAAAGGCATAATAAGATGTTAAATAAGGCCTGTCTTTCTGTAGGGTTGGAAGCATGCTGCTAGGCAGGATAGGAATGCTTTACTGTCACTGCCTGTGTACTTGATGTATTTCTGACCTAGGAGAGTTACTTTGGCATCAGACTGACATGAGCAATATGAAGAAGGGTAGAAGAGTATTGCAAAAGTGTTTGGTCCATTCAGTGACTCTATTCTCTCCCCTCAAAATAGGTGTCTCATACTGGAAAGGAACTGGTTAGTGGCAAATGAGAATTCTTCAAGAGGGAAATCAAATGTCCCAGTACTAATTAGTTGAAATTAAGATCATTCAAATATTTATATAGAGAAGGCAAGTATTCCGGGAACATGCTGGGATAAATCACATGGCTGGAATATTAATAGTGAGGCAATAGATCTGAACAGAGGGAAGGTGAAAACATAGGGGAGGGATTGTACTGTTTATCAAAAGACAATTACACTAGCTGGTAAATACAGACAGTTACTGGAAGAAGTGGTAACAATGAAATTTTGCATTTTCTCAGTCTGCATAATACATAAAGGGGAATTGAGATGGAACATCTACCATGGGCCACAAAATCAGGGCAAAGTGACTGAACCAAATACTGAAGGTGCTGAAGGAAACTTGGCTCCATCCCTGCAGTTCTGTTACTTCCTTCCCTGGATCTGAGTGCAAACTTGTGTGTGTGGACACTTCATGTGCAAGGCTGTGGTCAGGCAGGGGCCCTGGGCAGCACAGGAGGAATCTCAACCTGTGTCATCAATGAGCACAGAGCTGAGAAAGTACCCACAGCTTGTCCCTGTGGGAGCAGCACCTTACAGTGCTTAATCCCTTGGCCTGTGTGAATTGCAGGCAGCCTGACCATGACCTTTTTACTGTGCCAGGCTGCAGGTGTCCCAGCAGTGGCCCAGGAGTGGGGTTGGGAAGAATGTCTGCTGCTCTGTTCTGTCTTGGAACAGTGGGCACTCCAATCTCAGACAGCTAAAGTGTAGCAAAGGCCCATGGTCCAACAGAGACAGGCTTCAAAATGTAAACTGCCCAAGTCTTTCTAGGTAAATTTCCTTAAGTCCCTGAAATTCTGGGATGTCCCATGCTGCTCCTGGCTCAGCAGAATCACCAAATCTATTGAGGAGCTCAGGCACGCTGAGCAGGTCTGGGAAGGGCTTAGGAGCTGGTTCTCAGAAATCTCAGGATGAACAGGCAGAGGGGATGCTCTGCTTTTACACCTTCAGTCAGTAGTTTTCTGTTGAAGGCAGGATTTTATTAGTTAAAGATGTTAATATCTTTTGTAGTAGTATCTGATTTCTTACTCCAGGAATCTAAGGGACTAGTCTGGGTATTACTGCTTTAATTTAGTTAATTTTCACTTCACTTCGAATATTTCTTTGACACTTTCTTAAAAAGAAGTGGAAGTGAAATTATTAGCAAGAGCTGAATAATTTGATCAGTTATTAATAGTTCCATTGGTCTATTTTTTGTGAGATGGATTGTTTTGTTACCATGCTAAAGTAAAGGGGGGGAATGTAGGACTGTTCCAATTTTAATTACTTCTCTTTAGTTTGCACTGCTTCAAAATCAGCATTAAATACATGCTTTTTTCCCCCTAGATAGTATATCATAGTACCATATCATGGCAAAAGGGTTCAAACAATATGAAGCCTGGAAATGTCAAGTGTGAAGGAAATGAACTGGCACACTGTTTTAATTTTTTTTCCTTTTTATTAAGCTTTATAACGCTGCATAGCCACAAAGTGTGCATGGCAGTCAAGGGTGAGAGCAAAGACAATCATCTGCATGAGAAACACAGGCAAAATGCAGTCCTTGTGCAGACAGGTACCATCTTCCTCATCAGGAGGTCAGGAATGAGAATTCCCTTTTTGGGGAACCTCTCACCTGAGAGATTGGATTGCTCTGGGCCATAAGCACACTCAAAGTTACCTGCTTATGTGTTGGTGTGCCCTCTGCAGAAGGCACAGAGCTGCAGTCCAGCATCTCCCCTCACAGACTAATAAAAGGAAAAGAGTGATTTTCCCTTGAAAACAGCAAGAGATCTTAGAAATTCCAGATACAGTAAATTTGTCACTGCAATCTGCAGTTATATGTGTTTAAAACACCTGCAGAACAGTATTGGTGATAAAGCTTAGGATCTTTTAATTTTCCTGAACAAAATTAAATATTGTGAGAATGTCTCAAAGGGAAGGTCTGGCTGCAGTTTATGCAGATGTACCCTAGCTGGAACAGGAACAGATAGCACAAACTTGGTGTGGATTAGAGAACCTGTAAATCCAATAAATACTCCACAGTCTGTGCTGAGCTCCGTATCAGTTCAGTTACAGGGCTGTTCATAGCTCTGCTGGCTTGTTTAAAACGAATTCAGCTATTTCAGCTGCTGGAACACCTTTCCTTCAGCCTGGCCATTCACTCAGGACACACAGAGCATCATTTTCTCCTTTCTATATGCCTGTATCCAGTGAAGGCAAACATCTGTGTGACTGCAGTCATGTTGGCAGCAGCACAGCCATACTCTCAGATCGAACTATCCAAGCACAGTTGCAGCATCTTCTCCCTTCATTCCAGTAAAATAAATAAGCTGTGGCTTCATTCACACCAATTAATTTAGAGGGTTGTGGACTATAATTAATGAAGCAGTCCATACATTCCACACTGAGTTTCTTCTAGTTGATTCTAAAAAGTAGAGAAGCATTGTACAGGAGACAGCCATGGCTATGCCCCACTAAGGAAACCCAGGCCACAGCCTCATCTGTCTGTGACAAGAACCCCGGTTTAGGAAATGGAGAACTAGTGCTGAGGAGGCTTTGAATTTCCCTGAATTTCTCAGCTGCAGTGGTGTAATGGCAGGGATATAAGAACTGTTCCTGAATTTCACTCCTCGGGCTCTGTGGTGGTTGGCATGCTTTGGACCACCTCCTCAGGGTCACACATGCATCCATTTTTCCTGTGGAAGGATAATGGGTCCATTGCTGTGCCATGTGGCACATCCCCAGTTCATCTAAATAGCACTGAGACTCTATTGCAGAAAATCTTGGCTCTGCTGAAGTCAATGGCAAAACTCTCACTGAGTTCAGTGGGGATCAGGATTTCTTCCAGTGAGTGCAGTGAAAGCACAACTGCAGATCTGGCTCCATTGTTTGACACTGGTTCTCAGTTTAAAATTTTAAAGGAGGTTGTAAAACAGTCCCCCCAAGCCCTGGAGCCCATGGAGCTTTTGTCTCCATGTGATAAGGTAACAACACGTGCACGTAGAACTTGGTTTCTGTATAGAAATAAATTGCATGAAGGCAGTTACTGATTCTTTTTGTTTATATCATTCCTCTGCAGTCCAGCTGTTATCCATATTAAAGCATATTTTCTAACCTCCAATATTTTTAAGGGGAAAAATCCATCTTAATTAGTAGAACTATTGGCTGGGTTATTTTGTATTTGTATAATCTGCTCTGTCTCTTTTTGATGAATCATATACAAATAAGAACGTTGATTTCAAATGCAAAGGGCCAACCCCTCTCCCTTTCAAGTTTTTGTGCAGAAGTTATTTCAATTTGAGCAGGATGGGATGGATGAAACATAAAAAAGCCACATCATCAGCTTAAAATACAAGTCCAATAAAAATGAAGTTGGAACTTTACCAGCTGTGTACTGATGAAAGCATATGAGATTTTAAGTAAGAGAAGCTGCTTAATATGGACTCAAACCCAAACCCAAATAAAAAAATGAGCCAACAGAAAACCAAACCAAAAGGAAGAACTGGGAGAAGCCTGGTGCAGACAGCAATTCCAAATAGGGGTCATTTGAAAAGATAAGAAAAGTGATGTTTGAATGCAATGTACAAGTTGATCCACCTCATCATTCAGAGTAATCTTTCCCCTTTTATCCTTAAGCTAAAAAAGGAGAAAGCCAAACCAGAACATCCAACTAAGCAAGCAGAAATCATATACTGCCATAACTGATCAGGGCTGGGGTCCATAAAACCTCATCAGGGGCAGGGAGCAGGGCTGGCTTGCTGTTATTTTGCTTCTATACCCTTCATTTGTATCCATAATATAGAGGTGGAAGGCAATAGCTGGACCCTTATTCATAAAGGAGCAAGAATAGTCAAGGATACCCAGGAAAATTCCTTGGCAGAAGACCAGCTTCCTGCAGGAAGCCATTGCCTGCAGCTTTCCAGAGAGGTCTAACTCACGCAGATTCAGTGAGAATCAGCCTGGGGTAAGTAAGGCTCTGGGCTGGCAGGGCCAGCAGGAGCACAAGAAGGGCTAATAGGATTCTGCAAGGTTAAAGAGTAAAGTGGTGAAAACAGCAGATGATCCCAGTAATGTAAAATCTGAGTAAATATACACATTATCTGAAGGGAATAAGCAGTATGGCATTTATCCTGGCCATATGGAAGCAAATATAACTTGTTTGTTACCATAAAGGCCACTCTTATTTAATTATTTAAAAATCTTTCTTCTATATTGTATTTATAGTATTCCTAAAGACTTTCAGGGTCTATCTCTCCAATTGCAGATATTTAATATAACATTGCAGGAAGCAAGTCCAGTCTTAATAGCGAATAGTCCAAACAATGTTTCCTGTGAAATGGCTATTTAAAGTAATTTATTGGATGAGATGAAGACCTCTGATCGTGATTTGCCTGTGCTGGTGGCACTTTTTCCATTTGGGTCCTCGCTGTCAACTGGAAACCAAGACTGCAACACAACTCGTGCCGAGGAGCCTTAAGTTTCCCTCGTCTGTCTCTGGTGTTTCCCTATGGATGCAGAGCCGGGACGGCGCAGCCCGCGGACCTCGGTAGCGGGACGCTGCCCCAGCGCCCGGGGGCTCCCGAGCCCGGCGCGGGGAGTTTCTTTTCGCCTCCAGGCGCCTTCTGCCAACTCCCGTCCCCGCCGGCGGGCCCGTCCCGGAGCGGGGCGCGGCGCGGGGC